>QAOC01007327.1:98602-126226 GCA_003255005.1 Begonia fuchsioides | reverse complement strand
TTATTACTAATTAAAAATAACAATATAGGTCCTACTTAAATAAGTGTAACGCAATCACATAAATTTATTTAAATAAAATAAATAGCAAATAATTCAAATAATTGTTTTAAATTAAAAATTCAGATTAAAATAATTAAAAAAACTTTAATTTTTCAACAATTTTTTTTCAAAAAAAACCATGATAGCTGAAAACAATAATTAAATAGGTTAGAGCAAAAATGGAATCTACAAAGACTGCTACAAAGAAAAATATTTTAGGTGTCCGCACGGGCATAGCTCAGTTGGCTCAGAGATGTTAGATTGAGTACAAGAACTTATGTTCGACGTTTGTGTTGTCATAGTGTGAGAGTTGTTACTCTCAATGTTTAGGTAGCTCTTTAAGATATCATGTAAAAACTTCTTATCTCTTGGCCACTGAGTCACCGTGATTTAACCCTCTTACAAACTGTCGGGCCGAGGTGTAGGGCCCTGAGGCCGAGAGATTTCGCTTTTTGAGTACAAGAAAGATTTTAGGTCTAACTTTGGAACCAACAAAATCACATTATTTGTTTTAATAAATTGATTTGAATTATTATTTTTTGTTAGAATTTAGGTTAAAATAATTAACCACACCTTTTTTCCAAAAAAAATAATAATAATAATGAATAAATGAAAACAACAATTAATTAGGTTAGAGCATCATTGATATCAATGTCGAAACTAAAATGGAATCTACAGAGAACGTGCTTCAAAGAGAAAGATTTAGGTCTAACTCTGAATCCATCTTCTTCGTCTCCGATCTGCCATTTTCGACCTTCGAAGCTTCTGCAGAAAGAGGAGCTTTGATCTGTTGAGCTTGACGACCATCCATGAAATCTTCGAGCAAAAACAAAGGTCTCCAAGCTTTGTTATTTTCTTCTTCATTTTGATTAATCTTCTTCTTCGATCCATCTATGGCTTCCATCAGATTCGAGCTCGAGCTTGTCCTCAAATGGCGGCGATAATTTCGAATATTCTTCACCAACTCACAAACTTTCTCCATTTTCGTATCTTCGTCCTCGTCTTCTTCCTCTTCCATGCAAATCTTTCTCTTCTTGCTTGAACCCTCCATGCTATGACAAAGAGAGAGCGAGAGAGAGGAGAGGGAAAAAGAGAGAGAGAGAGAACATTACATGGGTTCTCCATTGTTGGTTCTTTAAAGCAAGAGTAAACATGAAGTCAAGGTCTTTATTCCATTCACTATATGATAAAAGCCACTTGGCATATGATATAAATCTATATTAATCAATCTTCTTGTTTGTTACAATATTGTAGGTTTCGGCCTCACTTTCACGATTTTTGTTTTCGGTTTATATCAAATGTTTAAGCCGGGTCACGAGGAAAATTCTTCATCGAAATCGATATGATATTTAAGAATGGATAACTCAAACGGACTCACGGAGCTAGACCCAACCAACAACATTTGTGTTAGGTTGGGTCGGTTAAAAATTTATTTTTTTATATTTGAATCGTTTCAATTATTGGTAAACAGATTCATATTGGATTTTGGGTCAATAATAAAAAAATTGATTCAATTTGATAGGTAATATTTGTAACTGTCTTGGTGTGGTATGCCACGATAAGTTGCAAACCCGGGAACTTTGTCATTCAATTCACAAAATTTGGAGAAAATTTACGATGAATAGTTTAGAGTTTCCGTGAGCTCGTTAGTTCAATTATGAAATTATTTTGGAAACTTGAGAACATAATAATGCAACATTAATTTCGGGCATTGACATTTGTACTAATAATAATAATAATGTAACATAAGTCTCTAGCATTGACATTTTGCTAAAAATAATAATAATGAGTCGTGTTTTGGTAACAAGTAAGAATGTGTCGCATGTCACTTTTTGTCCATTTATCAATAAGATAGGTGCAGTGTAGTTGCTTTTATCCGCTAATGTTAAATCTTTTTTGTTTTCGGGTCACTATCTTCGCTAACGTGACACAAGTGATTTAATCTACCCTCAAGTATAAAACAAAATTTATTTATTTTCCTCAATTTTATGCTAGCAACTATTAATTTTATGAAAGCTTTGAGCATGGTGGGGTGAGGAATTTGTGAATATTCATTTGTTGGTAAAAAAATTGTTTTCGAAAATCCACAAACAATTTGCAATGTCATCACTATTATGATTATGATTAGGGGAGACATTCGAATTGGATCGACTAGCCAGCCCGACTCAATCAATTCATTTGGATTTGATTAGATCGATTTTTAATTTTGGAAAAAATTGATGTGAACTTAGATCGAAACCAATGCAAAATTTTGGGTCGGATTCAGATTGGATCAAATATGATCAAATTGAGTTCAGATCTAATTTTAAAGGACCCGGCCCATCGGATTGGATTCAATAAAATCTAAAATTTGTGAAGAAATAATTGAAGTCTAGTTGGTTTAAGTAGATAACTCACGAGTTTGAATTGTATGAAACCTAATATAAATTCNATGTGCAAAAGATCGATTAATTTGGACGATTCGATACATTTCAGTGACTCGATTTCTATGCAAGTCTGATGGGCAAATTTGACAATTTGATAGTGTTACAGAACACGATTATCATTTTACTCGAGAGGAGATATACGTTCGATTTATTTATTGTTCGAGACTTTTCGATCTCGAAATTAATTTTATGTTGAGAAAACTTAAGTCCAAATTGGATTTTGCAAATACGAGGTCATATTTGAATTCCAATCTCCTTTGATTTTGAAACGAGGTTCAAAAATTGAATTAAGTAATATCAAAATTTTAGTCCAGTTTCGGTTTTTTTATAAAAATTGATCATGGTTGAACCAAGGCTATATTTAGTATTTGTATCATTTTTATTTATTTTTAATTTTTGAATTACATTGAATAAAATCTTGCTCCAACCGAGCTTTTTCTGGAAAAAATCCAAAATCAAAACCGAACCAAACCAGCCATTCCCACTTCAATAACAATAAGATTTGGTTCCATCTGATTTAATATCCGAACCGGCCAATCAACCACGCAAATCATAAGAAGGGCTCTTACGTCATTTGACAATCGCCGCCTAAAAACGATTTAACTGGTCAGTCAAAGTCGCCCTTGTTGACTGAATTTCCACAACACAAATCGTCAAAGACGTACATAAAACGTGGAGGCCTCCGTCTTCCACAAAATACACCTCACCTGCAACCGCCGGCAGCCGTTCACCGACCGGAGTTCACATTTCTCGTCTGCTTTTACCTCAAATTGCATGAAAATGGTAGCAGAAGCTGAGATTGTCGTCATCAAAAGCCCTCCGGCTCTGGTAATGGACGAGCAGCCCATCGGAAAAGCAAATGACCATCGTCGGAGCCAAAGGATCGGAGATTTGAATTCTCCGAGTTTGAACGGACTTCAATCTTCTCCCGATTTTCCGAAATCGCAGTCCATGGTGAGGCTTATCTTTGCGGTTTTTCGTGTTCCAATTCGCTCGTTCGGTTAGTGTAGTGATTGGGGTTTTTTTTGTTAGGATCGGAAATCTGCAGAAGAAGTTTCTCATATCGAAAGTTCCGATACACATTATTCTCCGACCATTAGCTCCGGCAGCTATGCCGACATCGGACCTCGCCGATTCATGGAAGACGAACACGTACGGATAGATGACCTTTTGTCGGAACCAATAGGCCCAATCAAATTTCCAAGCCCTAGCGCTTTCTACGCAGTAAGTTTACAGTGCAACTGAATTCTACGCTTCGAAATCCATGAAAGTAATCGACGGCGGGGATCGCAGGTGTTCGACGGCCATGGCGGAGCTGAAGCGTCGGATTTTTCCTGTAAAAACGCGAAGAGGCTCTTCTTCGAAAACATCGACTTTCCAAATTCCATGGAAGTTAACGAAGGTTTTGTGGCAGAGGTAGAGAACTCTCTTCGTTGTTCGTTTCTTTTGGCCGATCAAGCTTTAGCTGAGGAAAGTAGTGTTAGTAGTTCTTGTGGCACCACAGCTCTCACTGCTCTTGTTCTTGGAAGGTAATATTATTTTTCTTACGTTTTTCCTGGTTCGGGTTTTTCGGTTTTTCCGGGTTCGGGTTTTTTTTCGTGATCTTACGTGTAACTCTTGTTCGTGTTTTCGGGTTTTCCACAATCTTATGCGTAGCTATTGTTCGTATTTTCGGGTTTTCCGCAATCTTATGGGTAGCTATTGTTGTCGGGTTTTCCACCATCCTATGCATAGCTATTGTTCGTGTTTTCCACGATCTTACACGTAACTATTGTTCGTGTTTTCTCAGTGTTCTCATAGTGGCGAATGTCGGGGATTGCCGAGCCGTACTCTGCAGACAAGGAGAGGCGGTAGAAATGTCAACCGATCATCGCCCAACGAATCCCGCCGAAAGGCAACGCGTTAAAGAAATGGGTGGATTCATCGACAATGGCTACCTCAACGGGGTTTTATCGGTCACAAGAGCATTAGGAGACTGGGACATGAAGAAGTTCCCGGCCCCGCATAATTCCCCGTCCCCCCTAATCTCGGAACCGGAAATCAAGCACGAGATTTTAACCGAAAAAGACGAGTTTTTGATACTCGGCTGCGACGGAATATGGGACGTAATCTCGAGTCAACAGGCAGTAACGGTCGTTCGTCGGGGGCTCCGTAGACACGGGGACTTAGATCAATGTGCTCGGGATCTTGTACGGGAGGCTCTGAGGAGAAATTCGTTCGATAATCTTACGGTAATTGTCGTGTGCTTGAATCCGATCGACCGTGACGAAATTTCTTCGCCTAGGGAGCAGAAATTGAGGTGCTGTAATTTGTCTGCAGAAGCGTTTTATAGCCTCAAAAGCTGGTTAGACAGTAGTTCAAGCCATTGATCATCACCAAGCTATATTCTTTCCTGGAAGTTCTCTGCAATGTGAGTATTTTATTTTATATAAAATAAAAGCAATCTGTTCTTCTGCGATAATAGGAGATTAATCCACAGAAGCCGATTAGAATTACCGAGAAGAAATCAATTGTCGACGATGGTTTTTTGCCTGAAAGTTTTGTTCAAAGATATCGGTGGGGCTGTAAATTATGTTCTTGAGAAATATTTATACATGGATTGATGGATTTTTTTTTATTATGAAAAATACAATTTTAATGTCAAAGAATTACATACCGGAACCATGTCGAACCAACGAAATTCGTCTCGGACCGTCCGATGGTCGAATCTGATGGTCAGTAATTCTTGGCAAATGTTGCAAAGCTTTCAAGCCCTCTTCTAAGCAAGCTCTCAAGAAGGGGTTGCAGTGCCTGAATGATGAAAAAATCGAATGAATTTTCAAAAAGATACGATAAAAAGCAATTCCATCAATTCGAAAGAGCGAAAAAACACGTTTCCAAGCGATAAAATTCAATTTTCAAGAACTTTCGACCAATATAATGCTTCGAAAAAAGAGTGCTTACAGATGCCACTGGAGCTAAAAGTTGAGGAACCTCATAAGAGACTGTTAGCTGAAGAAAACCGAGAAAAAGAAATCAAATGTTAGAGCCTCAAAAGGACCAGCAAAACAGATTATTCGAAATTTTGAATCGTTCTTCGACGAGGCTCACTTCGATCGTACAGGATGAAGGACCTTTAGGATAGAATCGCACAGCACCTCTGAAACATCAAATTCGGATGAAATCAATGCTCGATCATTAAAGAAAGGCTCAATTTTTGGAAATGGAAGCTGTGTTTTATCAATTTTAACCTGTTTGGAAGCCCTTCCATGGATCTCCAATGAATTTTCTGATTCGGGATAGGCTGCGAAAAGTTTCAGAGAGAGAAAAACACAAATCATAAAAAAAAAAACCATGATTAAAATTAAATCAATAAACAAAAAAAAAAATTGATTCGAAGTAGTTTTTACCTGCATATTTAGAGCAAGCCAGGAGTACTCGATATCGCGTCCGAGAGCATTGTATTTCAAAGACCATCGAGATAATTCAGGTTTATCCTCTAAAATCTGTATAACCACAAGTCAAATTGTAAAACTTTTAATCATATATAAGGAGTTCCAAAGATATCAGCCTTGAAACTAACTAGCCCGACATGATTATGTCCTGCAATGAATTAAAAAAAATGGACCAAAAAGGAATCCAGTCTCCCTTCTTATTTAGAAAACATGTCATTGATTCCTGTGTTGATATGAATTCCTCCAAAAATATGAGAAATCCATATCGTAATTCTCCAAAATTGACTATAAACTGAGGTTGATAAATACCGCAGCCTGTTTATATTTACGCAAAAACCTCGATGTTCCTTATTAATGAGCACTTCCAACAGTTCTTCGTGAATCTTTTGAATAAAACGGCGGAGTTCTTCTCTAGCAGTTGTAACCAGCCTAAACCACTTTGAAAGGTTTAAAAGTTGAAGGATAAAAAAAAAGAGTAATGCTAGATGTCTGATCTTATTTCACTCTATTAAAAAACTTGTTGACTTATTCGATTTATATTTGTACAGCTAATGTAACAAATTACTAAAAATATAATTTATTGCACCATAACTATACCAATTTCTATGATGCGTCAACGAGATTTTAAGAGAGTGAGTTAAAAAAGTAGACCTAAAATTTTTAAAAAAGAAGCGTTAAAGAAGGATCAAGAAAGTAGACCTAAAATTGTTCGATTCTCGTAGAGGTTTGGTGGGTCATATAAATTCCTAGGTTTCCGGCCGAAAATGGAAGCAACATAATAAAAGCAAATCAAATGACATACTTGGGTTTATGCTGCACACCTTTACAGTCGAAATGAAGGGCATCCAACGGGGTATGGCTGCTCGATCCGAGTAACATCTGTAAGCCACCGTATGAGGAACATCTACTTCCATCTTAACCCTGCAAAAAATGATAACTCAAAAGATTGATATTCTTCTACTAAGCACAAGCATGAAATTAATGTATGGAAATTCAGTAAATCGTACTGATTATGCTATAGCTCGTAATTAATTGTATACCAATCTAAGTAATTATAACCTGTAATCCAAAAAAAAATTCAATCAACAGCTTTGACACTTCAACCACCTAATCTGATGCTAGTTTTGTATAATTTGTTGATCGAAAATAGAATCCATTGTATCATTTTTCTAGATTCATATATAGTGATACCACAAGAGAAACAGTACATGCAAACACTGATTTAATTCAGAGAATGAAACAATCTGAAAGTAGAGCGACGAATGATTCGATCCAATTCTTCAAAATCCAAAAAAAATTAAAGTTAACTAGAGAGGAATTTCATTACGTGCAGTCTTGCCATTCCATAACAGGAGAAATGGATTTGCTCCCAGTGAAGATAGAACGATTGCTTCGTTTAGATGAACCATTCGATATTCTGAAGAAGAGCTCGGGAAAAGAAGGAGAAAGCCTTAGAGCAGAGCTGGTCCAAGTGGATATAATTCCAAATCCAGCTGAATGAATATTACATCTGTTTCCGACGCTCAAATGGCGGCGATTGAAAGATTTCGAGGTAGAAATATGAAAAATTGGCGCCGTAGACATGCTCACTATAGTTCTGAAAATCGAAAGGGACAAGAAAGAGAATACGAATGCCTCGATTCTTCTACGGAAGTCGCCTATCGTGAGCCTCATGATCTAAGTGTGGATTAGTGGACCGTCGTTGTTTGCAAAGGAGACGAACTGGAGTTGGGCCTCGGAACGAGCTGGATCTTGCTCGGTTGTTCTTCAAAATTACAGATGACACGTGGAAGCAATTTAATGGAAACTAGACCATAAGGGAGTAACCTATCCACGTGAAGTCCACGTCCTGCTTGTAATTTTTATCATCATGGGTAAAAGTTTAAAGAATCCTCTATAAAAATAAATTGAACAAATTTAAATTATGTAAATGTTAAACATTTGAAAATTTGCACGCTCCTCAAACGCGTGCAGCACTACCATGTGACCCTTGAAGGTTTTTTCTAATTATTTTTATGGTTCAAAGTTTTTTTAATATATTTCTTCAAAGTTCATTGTTTTTAAACTTTAATTAAAAAATCCTAAAATTTAAAAATGCAAAATAAACTCCATGCTCGTGATTGAATAGTCTAGAATAATTTNGTCAAAATGCCACCATATGGCTAAAAAGCGTTCTTAAATCTTAGAGTAACAATTCTTCAAGCGAGATCTTCATCGGTGAGTTCGTAAATTGCTCTTCTAAGATATTTCTTGGCCGAGATCCTCGAGACTCCCCTTACAACCTCCTTTAGTTCTGCACGTAATCTCACTGCCTCCTTTACACATTCCATGGCTGAAGCACTTCACAATTCCTAAGGATTTCAACTTATTCTATGACAATCACAGGGTTTTCATGTGTTGGTATGAATATGTGGGATGAGGCAAAAATTCCCTTGAAAGATCAAACGTTTATATAATAATAATAATGTAGAATAAGGAATCAAGCCTTTCACTATTGTAAATATTCGTGCACTTATTTTGATTATATTTATATTTTAATGTAATTATTTTACTAATTAAAAATAAACGAGATATTAAAAGAGATATTGAATGTCCAAAAACTTTATTTTTTTCTCCTTGCTTGTCACGACAATATTTCCCTAGAACTTCCTCCCTTCCACCCGCCGTCTCCGTCTTCGTCGTCCTCCTCTATCTCTCTCTCTCTCTCTGCGCGCGCGCTGGGAATAAGATGCCGGTGAAGGAAGAGAGCTCTGAGAAGGAGCAAATTTTTGAGCTATTCTTGAAACTTGGTCTGGACGAGCGCACTGCGCGTAACACTATCGCTAACAACAAAGTTACTGCCAATCTTAAAGCTGTCATCCATGAGGTAACATCATGATCGATTTCCTTCTGTTTTTCTGATTTAACATGAAATTTGGTGGAATATAATTTTGCTCCTCGCTTTGCGGCTAATTGAAGAAGCTGAAAACTTCAACATGAAATTGAAATGATTCTTCAAACGACGAGAGGAACACTTTTTCTAATCCATGATTAATTTACTATGTTTAGATTTTTGGAAACAGATGCGATGTTTATTTTGTTCATTCTCGTTATTTTCAGGCTAAAGTAAGCAGTGGCTGTAGCAGAATTGTCGGTAACCTTCTTTACACGGTAAGATAGTTCATGCATTTTAGCTCTTTGATTCTTTTTTCCTACTGAGAAGAGTGTTTTTCGACGATGTTTTGATTATTTAAGGCTTTGTAGTTGCATGTTGCCATTTTAACTCAGATTTCATGACTCATCTCCATTCATAATAAGTCCTTTCTGGAAATATTCTTTAAGATGAATTTTTTTTTACTACAGGTGGCCACGAAGTACCCTACAAATGCTCTTGTTCATCGACCGTCGCTGCTGCAGTATATTATTACATCCAAGGTTTAGCTAATCTATATTTTTTTAATTTTTCATGAAGCATAATTTAATCGTTCTGTTTCCGAAGCTAAAAACTTCTTTTTTGTGTGCCCAAAATAATTTTGCAGAATAAATTTGTGAATGTTATGATTCGTTACATTTTCTTTTGTAGATTAAGACTACAGCGCAGTTAGATGCAGCCTTTTCCTTTTTAACTGCTACAGGCTCTGAAAATTATAGATCAGATGCTTTTGAAGAAGCATGTGGTGTAGGTACGACGTGATTAACTAGCTATTTATACCAATCGAACTAGCGTATTTGGCTCTTGAGGTTTCTTCTTCAAATATGCAGATGTTTGCAGTATTTATTAACTAAAGCTAATATTTTTCTTTTGTTGCTAAAATATGTTTCTTCGAATCATCATCTCATTGATGTCTTTACATGTTTAATAAGGTGTTGAGGTGTCAGTTGAAGAAATTGAACAAGCTGTAAATGAGGTTTTTGAAGAGCATAAGGATGCAATCCTGAAGCAACGATATAGAACAAATGGTTAGTATTATTGAGCTTGAAATATATGGATCTTTGGCTGATATGTTTATCTATGCCACCAGCTTCTAAGTTTCTTTCAGGGCTGATACTAGAACTGATTTTTGGTCTATTGGTGCTTTCGCTTACTAAGGTTTCCTTTTGCATTGTTTTAAAACGTTACCAAGAGTCATGCTATATTGCTTGCTGTATGAAACACAAACATGTATTAGAACGGGTAGATCTGCCCTTACATCGTTTTACATGCAAAAAAAGTGTTTCCGTTAAATTATAGATATAAAAAATAAAACATTCAAGTTTTGTTTTTCAACAGTGAATCTAAAGGAGTGTTTTAACGACGCTGACAATAGATTTTGCTTTTCTTGTTATTGTTTTTGACAAGAGAACACAGAAATGTCATCTTCATGAACTAATATAAAAAAAATCTTGGAATTATTTCCTTAAATATCTGGAAAGAAAAGGTACAATATTTTTAATATGAATTTTTTGTATTGATAAGGTATCATCTTTAAATATGGATTAAAAAAGGTACAATGTGTTTGAACCAATTTGTTTCATAAGTTTTTTATTCTTAACCAAATTTTCATGCTAATGGTTTTTTATTTCTTCTCCAGTTGGTGATTTGTTTGGCCAGCTTCGAAAGAAACATCCATGGGCAGATCCTAAGATTGTGAAGGTTTTTCCTTCTATTTGAATTTCATTTCCCAGTCTCGTACCTTTTAATTTTTTAGAAGGTTAGCTTCTTTCTCTGTATGTATATGATGGTTTACCAACTATTTTTCATATGGAAGCAACACGTGGATGCAAAATTATACCAATTACTCGGTGAAAGGACTGCCGCAGATGATGAAAAGATTTCAAAGAAGAAAGAGAAACCTACTAAACTGGAGGTATGCATTTTCAAAGCTCCTTCACACATGATTTTTAGGTTTTGACAGGTATATCTATTTTTCATGTTTTTTGGAAATGCTATAGGAGAAATCCATTCCTGTCACCACGGTAGACCACTTAACTGAGGAAGAGCTAAATCCATTTCTGATATTTCCCCAGCCAGAAGAAAACTATAAGGTTTTCATTATATTGACTCTGATTCTTTTTTCATATTTTAATAAATATTTACTTTGAATTTACTTGTACCATCTTTAGTCTTGTTGACTTCTGGCTGCATATATCTCTATGTTAATGATGTTAGAAATATTAATTATGAGATGATTCACCAGGGTTTTGTAATTTTCATTTTTTAGCCTTATGTTTTCTCACTATTCTTCGAGAATTTCATGTAACTAGTTACGTTTTCTTACCTTTAGGTCCACACAGAGATTTTCTTCAGCAGTGGATCAATTTTAAGATGTTGCAACACCAAAAATCTTCTTGAAAAACACTTAAAAAGCACAGGAGGAAAAGTTTTAACTCGCTTTCCTCCTGAACCAAATGGGTATCTTCATATCGGTCATGCTAAGGTAAAGTATTAACCACATTCGTATGTCTATCAGGTGTTAGATTGAGGTTGTTCATTTTTGCGTTCACAACTTGTCTGCTAGGCTATGTTTATTGACTTCGGCCTTGCGAAGGAAAGAGGTGGAGGCTGCTACTTGAGGTGAGATTGTTTTGGGCCCATTTTATCATTCCCATACGACAGTGATATACATTATATATTAGGCTGGAAATCTATATGGACTTAAGCTTATCAAATTGACTTTCATGGAATGATGTTTTGCATGATTTCTTCTCTTTTCCTTAATATGCTGTCATTGTAACAGTATTTATCATATGCACCCATAGAGTGGAACATAAATTGATTTTCAATCATTTTTTTAGGTATGATGATACGAATCCGGAGGCTGAGAAGAAGGAATATATTGATCACATTGAAGAAATTGTCAAGTGGATTGGCTGGGAGCCTATGAAGGTATTATACCTAATGGGGCCTTTGGGTGCTATTTGTTATTTTCTTTCTTTTATTTTTGTACCAGTTTATAGAACTAAAACTATTATTTTTCAGATTACTTACACCAGTGATTACTTCCAAGAGCTGTATGAGTTAGCAGTTGAGCTCATTCGACGCGGTCATGCGTATGTTGATCACCAGGTTGTGAATTGTTTCTATATCCAATATGATTTGCTCTTCTGAAATTGCTGTATATCTGCATCTTAAAGTTTCCTTAGGGGAAAGATTGTAATGTTAAGTCATAAGCATTTGATTCCCAGCTTGCATGGCTTATATGTTTCTTATTTGTTGGATTGACTTTGCCTTCACTTTCTCATGATGTATCTTTGTGTTGAACCTTGTTGTAGAGTCCCGAAGAAATAAAGGAATCTCGTGAGAAAAAAATGAATAGTCCTTGGAGAGACAGGCCCATTGCAGAATCATTGAAATTGTTTGAGGATATGAAACATGGTTTAATCGAAGAAGGCAAAGCAACATTACGAATGAAACAAGATATGCAGAGTGATAACTTTAATATGTATGATCTTATTGCTTACCGTATTAAGGCAAGTCTATATCGCTTTACATTTTTCATACAGAAACTTGTGGATATTCTCATATTGAGGCAATGACTCTTTTTCCAGTTCACTCCTCATCCACATGCTGGAGATAAGTGGTGTATTTATCCTAGTTATGATTACGCGCACTGCATTGTCGATTCTTTAGAGAATATCACTCATTCGGTAAGAATCTTAATGGGTTCCATTGGTTATGCAAGTTGTTGGATTTTTCGCTTCATACTTTCACCTTAGTAGACGTACGATTGAAATTGTTCTAGTTTTATGGTAATTACAACTTTACTGAAATCGAGGGAGAAATATGCATGCCATCAACCTTGTATAAATCAGTTAATTTTAAGTTTCATTATTTTCCCCAATGAGAGAAAGGTGATATTAGATGATGGAATCAAGGGTGATGTCAGTAACTTTCTTGCCTATTGAACTTAGGATATGGGTTATGGTATGCTAAACTAGGAATGCTATCTTAACTCTTAAAATCTGGTATAATGGCACATGATCCTCTTTTAATCCTTGATGTGCGGACAAGAGAAGGGTGACTAGCAAAAAATTAACAACTTTCTATACGGTTACGGAGTTATTACGATTCAATTTACATTTGTGCACAAGTTAGGTGGGCTCAATTTATGTAATTGGAAATCATCCTTAATGTCTATTGTAAGTTTAGCCCACAATCATTTTTGCATGGTCATGATTTATCATTGTAGACTTAGCAATTCCTTACTGCATTCTATTATTTTGTTATTATTATCTATTCATCAACTTTTAAAAAAGTTTTGTATTTCCATGTCAGTTTTTTATGGTATATCTTTTTCAGCTGTGTACACTAGAGTTTGAAACACGGCGGGCATCATACTACTGGTTGTTACATTCATTGGACCTTTACCAACCACACGTGTGGGAATACTCACGGTTGAATATCACAAATACTGTGATGTCTAAGCGCAAGGTGAGCTGAAATACTTCACTGAATGGTAAATTTAATTTGGCTAATTTCATTATTTTTAATAAATTTTGTCATTGCAGCTAAATAAATTAGTGACTGAAAAGTGGGTGGATGGTTGGGATGACCCCCGTCTAATGACATTGGTTGGTTTAAGGCGTAGAGGAGTGACCGCAAGTGCAATCAATACATTTGTTCGGGGTATTGGAATTACTCGAAGGTAAACTTCGTGTTCAGCTATGATTTGTGTTAACAAACTAGAATATGATAATAATCTAACTATATTGAGGAGATAAAATAGATTAAATCATTTTGAAAACGTATGTCATTTTGAACCTTGACTTTTTACTTATGAAGAGAAACTAATCTAAATAATATTCATTGACAATAGAAAACCTTGCAATCTTTTAAAGGGATTAGGACCAAATATTAATGAAAGATTGTGAACGTAACACTTGAGAATAAAGAAAAGATGTGTGGCCTGTGGGTGATAAGTGTTGATTCAATGCAACTAGAAACTCTTCTAAAAGACATTTATACCAATAAGAAAAACAATAATGTTGCTGGCTTACACATTTTTTGCAACGGAGATTATTAAAAAACTAGCAATATAAACGCCAATACAATGAAAGTTACTGTAAAGTAGTTATGAAAAATTACCTTAAATAATTTTCAAAACATAACCTAAATAAATTTCTGTGCTCACCATGGCCAAATCCTCTACAAATCCCCTTTAAAATTTCTTGATGATATTGACGAAGTACTCTTTCTGAATTAGTATTGGCGGCTATAATCTTAGAATGAGGCCAAATTATTGACGAATCTATAAAAAAAAAAAAAAAAAAATTGACTTGTTTATCTTTTGCCTGTATAATTAGTCCATTTTAAAATAAGTCATTAATGTTTCATAACAGTTTCTCATAAAAAAAATTGAATGTATTTGTTTATATCTGAACATTTGTGCTACAGTGATAGTAGTATGATTCGTTTTGATCGCCTCGAGTATCACATAAGGGAAGAACTTAATAAAACAGCACCACGTGCAATGGTTGTGCTACATCCTCTGAAGGTGTTAATTTTCTTTGCACACTGAGTTTCTTTTCTTTGCATACTGAGTTTCTTTTCTTTGGAATAGTTTGTTAACTGTATTGCTGATTGCTTGTTCATTAGGTTGTCATCACCAACTTAGAAGATGACTTAATATTGGAACTAGATGCGAAGAAATGGGCAGAAGGATCGGCAGACAATGCATCCTCTAATTATAAAGTGAGCTTTGGTTTTATATTTTCAAATCCATTACCTATTGTATTGAGAGTAGGGTGACTACCTGGTGGCAATATTAGAAATTTTTTTTCCAGTAGTGGTATTTTTAGACTATATCTTAGGTATTCTAGGACGTGCATAGTTTAGTGGAGAATGGTTTTTCTCCTTTTCAAATTTATTGAACGAAAATATCTGAAAAGTAGGATGTCAAAGTCGCTGGCTTTATCTTGTTCTCTTTAGACGGCCATGTTTTCCTAAATATTATTAATTGTACTGGGATATGGTATAGCTTAAAGTTTTTTCTTTTTTGAATATGTGACAGCCTAGAAAAGTTTCTAAACTAAACCCTGTTTTTGGCTGTTGATAACATTGTTAATGTTATGCTTCATCGAGTTTTATTCTCAGCCCAGTAAATTATTCCATGCTTTTCATTTGGATTACTCTCATATAATATTTCCATAATTGGCTTAGGTTCCATTCTCCAAAATTATATACATAGAACAATCAGATTTTCGAATCAAAGATTCAAAGGACTACTACGGACTTGCACCTGGAAAATCTGTCCTTTTAAGGCAAGTGTTTAATTAGCTAAACTTACAACATACATTGGTATAATGGCATGATGAGATTATAATTCGTTGTCACAGATATGCATTTCCCATCAAGTGCCAGGAAGTTATCCTTGCAGATGACCAGGAAACTGTTCTTGAGATAAGAGCTGAGTATGACCCTTCAAAGAAATCAAAACCAAAGGTCTTGCTTTCGATCTTGTTTAGCTATGCTTTTCTTCTATTATATTCTAGGAAGAATATGAATTTTCCCCTCAATTACAATAGTAGTTGTCACTCATACTTTAAATTTTAAAAATCACTCATACTTTAAATTTTAAAAATCATCAATGAATACCTAAAACTTTATCATAATTACAAAAGATACAATGTCATCACTATTTTTACTAATTTTAACAATGTTAGTTTCTTTAGTTAATACGTTTAATTAATAAATAGTAATAAAAAAGTTGAAAAAATTATAAATTTGTAAAAAAATTACTTTTTATGAGATCAAATGAGTTAAATAAAAATATATATTTATTATCACATCTGTTATTTCTCTACAAGTTTTAGAATTATCCAAAGTGACGAAAATAGCTAATCAAATTAATCATCTAAAAATTAAAAAAAAAAAAAGACGCGATGTTAGGCTGTTCGTTGCAATTATGATTAAGTTCAAGATATTCATTGACGATTTTTAAAGTTCAAATTATTCATTGGATTTACCTACATAGTTTAGGGGGAAATTTTCTATTTACCCTTTATTCTTTGTTTCACCTGGTGAGATTTTCTTGGCTATACAGGGCGTCCTTCATTGGGTCGGCCAAGCTTCGCCTGGGATCAATCCACTAAAAGTTGAAGTCCGACTCTTTGAGAAACTTTTCTTATCCGAGGTCTGTTATTTTTTCACCTTTTCTCTTACTTATTTTCTTTTATGGAGTTAATAGTTGGATCTTAATCATGCTTACATGCTGTGCCAGAATCCTGCCGAACTCGATGACTGGCTTGCTGATCTGAACCCGAACTCGAAAGTCATTGTACCAAGTGCCTATGCTGTACCTTTGCTTCGGAATACTACAGTTGGTGACACATTCCAATTCGAACGGCTAGGTAAATTTATTGATATGAAAATAAATCTAAGCCATAAATTTAAAAAAAATGACGAATTAAACTTACATGATGTGCTTTTAATTTGATCTATTATTGCATTACCATATACTCCAATCATCGCCAATTCGTGTTCCTCAAGAGTTCTGACAAATATTTTGTTTAATAAAGACAACTATGAAACTCTTATTAATTCGGGTTACTCATACATGTTTTTCATATATGATGAAAGCTTGAGTTTTGAAACATTTTTTTGACATGAATTACGAATAACATGCTCACAGAGATCTCATCTATGCTCTTTTTTTTAATACAGTCAAGTTTACCTATGATTTTTCTATTTGTAATTGTTTTTTAAATCTCTTTGATCTCACCCATGGTGCACGCTTTGTTTTTTTTTTTTTCTAGGTCTTCTCGGTTTTGTCTGTTTTTAGTGGACATTCAACGTGCTTTTTTTCAATAAAATCCTATTTTACCTGGATTGTTTTCTACTTATAATTGTTGTTTAAATCCTTTTGATCTCTCACATGGTGCACTCTTTTGTTTTTACCTAGCACTTCTCGGTTTTTCCCGATTGGATCGGTGACATCTTATTACATTATATATTATAGTTCATGAATCGCAAATTTATTGACAAGATGCACGTGTTGAATTGTCAGGTTATTTTGTGGTCGATAAAGATTCGAATCCTGAAAAGCTCGTATTCAACCGGACGGTCACTCTCCGAGACGGGTATAACAAGGGAGGAAAGTAACCATTGGCAAAGTGGTAATCAAATTCTCAGGCACGATAAAACATTTCTATAGTTTCAATTATTGATATGCAATATTCACTCGCTTATAAATTGATCTGATCTTAGTTTGGTTTGTACGAAGATGAAATTAGCAAAAACTCAAGTAAATTTAATTTGCTTTCAATTTGATCTTTCACTCTCGCGAAGGTAAGTGGCGCATCATCAATAATCTTTAATTAATTATTATTTGATGTCACTGTTTAATGCCCTAGAATAAGAAAGTTTTATGAAAATTATCTATTTTCAATTATTTTGTATTATGCATAATTGAAATGTTCTAATTTTTAACTAATTTATTGATATTTATGATAATTATTATACTAATTAAAATTTGACATGTCAAAATATAAGTTAAGATGATATATTAAGAATGTAAGTTTGACATTATCTTTTAAAAAATCTACGATCAACTTAACAACTTTTTCTACTCGACTCTCAGAAGACTCTAAGAAGGCACGAGATTCATAAATTAATGAACAAAAAATATTATTTAAAATGTAAAACATAAAAATAAAAAACTTTTATGTAAAGAAGTTAATGCTTTCCAAGTTGCAAAATTAATCACAAACTTTACGATCGAATATAGAAAAATATTAAGTGATGCAATTATCTCGGATATCATTTTTTTTTCAATTTATTACTTCATTCACTTTAATTTTACTTATATTAAGCACTCTAAACTTCATTATGATTTATTTTATTATTGTGGTACATAATTTAAAATTAAATTAATCATATGAATACGCACAAGTGATGCGTGACGTCATGGTGTGACCCTAAAATGTCATTTAACCTGTAATAAAAAAATATTTAATTTTTTTGTAGATATAAGTAATGGTAAAAAAATTAAAATCTTGAGTTTCTAGAATTTTAAAATAAACCAAAAGGAATATTTATTAATTTTGGCTCCTCAGGTCGGCTCTACGCTTGCTAGTATGCAAGCTCCGTAAGAATTAGTTTAATTGATAAATAATAGACCTTAAGATTTTAATTTGTTAACTAATTCATAATTCTGATAATTAAATATTTAGTATAAAATATTACAAATTAATTACGTCATCACCCGAGCGGGGATAGCTCAGTTGGGAGAGCGTCAGACTGAAGATCTGAAGGTCACGTGTTCGATCCACGTTCACCGCATTATTTTTTTATTTCATTCATTTCTCTTCTTTTTTTTTTCACTCTACCGCCTCCGCCGTCAGCAACGGCGGAACGCCAAGCCGTATCTCCCCCCCTCTACGGCCGTGCTTTTTCTCTTCTGCAAACCAAATACGCCAAGCCGTATTTCATTTGCTCAGAGTTGTCGTTTTCTGGTAATCTGATTGAAAAATTACTTGACGCTCACCATGTTCGAGCTTGAATTGTCAGACAAAAAGTTATTATAATTGTTCAGAATGAATTGTTCTTCGTTGAGTTTGACGAATCTCAAACCTTTTCGTTTTTTCTAATGTCTTGTTTTTTTGTAAATTGTCCGTCGTTTAAACAATCTGTTTTAGCTGTCGATCCAAAAAAAAAAAACAAGTTCCTTTCAATATTAGAATTTAGAAGATGCATTTCCTTTGTTCCTAATTTTATTTATAACATGAGGGCAAAACCGAATCATGATTACAAATCAAATCAGAACCGTCACTTTTAATACGAAATTGTGATTCATGGGACGGTTTTGATCGTTGTGAGTAAAAAATATGAAACTGAAATCGAGACCGTAGGTAAACAAATTAAAATCGAGTAAAATCAGATCAAAATTTTAATAAAATTTGATATAAATTTAAAAATTAATTCTAAAAATTACTCAAAAGAATAAAGTAATAAAATTAAAATCAAACTAAAATCGTACAAGAACCATAAATTCTGATTTATTGCATCTGCCCATATTCAAAACACATGATTCCACTTCTATTACAGTCCATTAATTTCTAAAATATGAAATAATAATTTCTTTTTCTGTGGAGCATATCAGCATATGAACTATCGGCATCATTTGTTCACCATTCAAAACCAGATCCTTGCACACCAGAATCCCACAAAACAACAAAATCTACACAATCCCTTGTAGACTTCTTCCTCTACAACAATAATCCCTTGTTCAGAGAACAAAAAATAAAAATAAAAAACATCAATGTTGGGATCCCTGACTGGTTCGTTCCAAAATATCACCAGTTTTTAAAAAGGCCTCCAACTAGAATTTTCATAAATTACAGGTCTCAATCATCGTTGATCCACATTTATCCATAATCTTATAAACTTTACAGTCAACATAAAAAGTTCAAACAAATACAGAAGAACCTACCATTATTACGAAGCTCAGATCGTCCCGTAATCTAACGATTCCCAACTGAACGGCTGGAAACAATAGAGAACTTCGGGTGAGCTCTTGAACAGAAGAGCCACGCATACACAAACAGCGGCAATGGCTACCATCGACAACATTGCCGGCCTGTAAACCAGAGACCGGTTCAATTTTCCGTAAGTGAGTTTCTTATCACAGTGCCTACAGTTTCTAAGACCCATTCGTGGCTGGGACGGTCCGATCTCGAAAGCAGTGCCCGGATTGTTGGATTGCTTAGTATTTGTCATGGATTCGGATAGAACGCTAGGAATGTCGAGAACTACATGGGCAGGCGCAGGCGCAGGCGCTGGCATGACCCTCTTGTTGATTTTCTTTTGGACAAGATGGTTGTACGAGAAATGGCCTCGTAAACACGCATAATCTTCGGGTGTGGACCCCGTACTGTCTCGAGTGCTCTTCCATGCTTCGATTCCGACCTGAATCAGACAACAGATAAATCATTATAATATTGTAATACAGAAACCGAAACTAGCCCGAAATTTTGAACCGATTCGGCTCGGATCGATCATACGATGAATTTTAATTTGGATACAATTTCATAGAAACCGACCTTTTAGATCGGGTCGGTTTACCGATCCAAGCCAAATTTCTGAAGAAATCATGAGTTTGATTTTATGAAATCAAATGTCAACCCGAATTTTTGGATCGGATTAGGATTATATCGATTATCCGATTGATTTCAGTTCGGATCTAATTTTATAAAAAACAAACCACCGGATCGGGTTCATTTTTTAAAAAAAAGAATGAGCCGACCCGCAGGGTCTCACCCCTATCTTCCATAAGATCATGTTTAAAGAAACGAATTTTACCATGTCGGGATCATCAGTTAATGCGTCTAAGACATCCTCGGACCCGTCTTTACCGGCTGCAATGTGAAGTGGAGTCAAGCCTCCAGGTCCAGCAACATCAGGCCTGAACAAAAAGCCTTCAACCACTGTGTTTTCTTCACATCTCGGATTTTCGGGTTTATATCTCAAAAGGAGCTCCACGAGCGACTTGCTGTTTTTCCGTACGGCCCGATGAAGAATACCCATCTCAGATAAGGCAGCATTCGACGAAGGGTAATCTCCCATATTCACATTTCCGTCGATAAGAACGTTCAATAATTTCCTCACAACAGCACACCAATCGCGGTCTATCGAGAAATCCATGAGCCACTTGAACCTTTGCAAAGGGTAAAGATCTGGATTGGCATCCAAATTGCTCAATCTAGACTTGAGTTGTTCCCTATGAAGAAGCCAGCCCATTTCATGAATAAAATCTATGGCTCGAACCCGTGTTTCCATTACTGCAGCTCCCACGTCATCAGAGCGTGTATCTGTCGACTCAATTTCAGTCTCGAGAACACGGATGTCTGAACATACATCATCCTCTGCAACTATAAATGGAAAAAAACTGCTGCTGAATCCATTATCTTCAACCTGTAAAATTTGATGGAAAATCAGTCAGAACAATCAAATAAATCATTTTTCAGCTGTTTAAGAATAAATAAATTAAGAAGAATTTAGAAAAATAAAAGGAAAATTCAAATTTTCTTTATTTAAAAAGTTACCTCAACGAAGCCCCTTCCATTTACTACAGGAATAGAGCAAGAAAAGCTAATGCATTGGATCTCATTATCCTCCATTAATGCATTAACAGAATCAGTTGATTCTTGGGTAACTTTGTCAGTCAGATACTTCCCTTCAAGTGCACAAAGTAACCTGGAAAATGGAAAATAAATAAATAAAAACAAAAAAAAATTACTATCAAATAATAGACAGACAAAAACTTCCCAAATCCAATGATAATACCTTGTTCCAGGCCTCTTCAAATTTGACCCTCTAACTAGAAATTGAACGCTCTCTGATGCAGATACGGCAATAGGTTTTACGGAGACAATGTTACAACAATTGTTATTTCGAAGCGCTAAAGACGTGTTGACCACAACTCGACCTGCCACAAAAAAAAACTTAGCTCATTGTGGTCAGTTGTGTGCAAGGGAGTTATTGACTACTATGAAGAAAAAAATAAGAGCAATATTAGGTCTATTTTTTAGCATACTTTTTTATTGTACATGATGACATTTCGAATTATGATTGATCAATTTAAAGTGTATTTAATGTCTTATAGTTAAAATAATTATTTAACATATTTATAACACCAATTAAATTCGACACATCTTCGTGTATAATAAGAAAATATTCTAAAAATATAAACCTAGTTTTAAGCAAAAAAAAAACTTAAAGAAATTGTGATAAAACCAAAATGAAAACAAACTGACCATGTAAGAGAAATGCTAAATGATGCTGAATTCTAACATAAATCCATCCTGTTCTCCAAAAAGCATCATCTGAGCCTTGCATAAGCCTGCTCAGGCCACAACTTAGATCATAGCAAAGCTGTAGAAAAAAATAAAAATAAAAACCACCTTAAGATCAGTATCTTCATCTCTCATTCGAAATCAAAATTGAAATTGAAGAATTAATCATTGGGCCAAAAGGCTTACTTCATCCCATGCCTCTTCTGTCTGACGTAGGTAAATTGTCAGAACTACGCAACCAGGTCTAATGTAGCTTTCCATGTCAGTCGGACTATGTTGCAACCAATCAAGAACCTGAATATCCCCAAAGAAAACCAAGTTACATGGGCAAAACTTTGATGAAGATTCTTAGTATTTCCACTAACTGACTTGTAATTTTAAGGTACCTGTGCTCGTAGATCAAGAGGAAAATCACTGGGCTCTTTTCCAAATAGTTTAATAACAATGCGATCTGTGCGGCTCTGGATTGGTGGGAACAAATAAAGAGTAAATTCAAAGATACAGATAATGCATAACAATAGTCGAAAATGATTACATTTTCAACCCTAATATATCTATGATGTAAAATGATTTAACATGATATACCAAAACCTGAAAAAAAAAGAAAAGAAAAGTACCAACCCAACAATTAAGGGAGGATAACATACAGATCATCAAATGGCCTTTTCTAAATATGCAATATAACTTATCCCATCATGAAATAACATAAGAAATATTTATATAAAATTTCAGCAGTTTTAAATTTTCGTAGCTTGTAGAGAACTAATCATATTTTTCAAAACAACTACCTGAGCTTCTCCACTAGAGCTAGAAGGTGACTGATCAGAAGCTGAATCTGAATTTCCACTTGTTTGAGGTGGACTTGACTGATGAGAGTCTTGCTGCGCCCATGGAGAAATTGCCCCTAAATGTACAGGATGTACAGATCTCTCTATGTCTTCAGTTTCATCATCAGAATCGACGTATATGTCGTTCAAATCAAAGTCGTTCATCTTGTTTTTTCCTGCAAAGCGTTCATTGCATTCAGAATAATCTATCAATAAGGGGTGGGACTCGTAGATTCGGTATGAATTTTGATAGAAAATAGATCTGATACGATGGTTCGAGTTTCATAAAATTATAACCGAACCAAAACTAACTGTATAATCAATTTGTTTCAAATCTTATTCAAATTTTAGATTGATTTCGGTTCGAATTCTCATTCCGTTTTGTAAAATCCATACCCGCGAGATTCAATCCAAATCAACTAAAATTTAATTATTTCTCAATAAATTTTAAATTTGATCGATTAATCGACCTTTTCCAACGAGTCGAATAGGAACTCAATTAGATCATCTGGGTCTAAGCTCAGTATGATCATTTTTTCAATCCGAACCAAAATTTTTTATTTGTCCTTTTGGGTTCACATTAATTTTTTTAGTTAAAAATCAATCTAATCAAGCCCAAATAATCAATTTGGGTCGATCCAATCTGATAATCCCCCTACTACCAATGAAGATGTTTTTTTTTAAGATTCTTCTTTTATTTTTATATCTTTAGTTTTGGAATTTTGAGAAAACACACCTTGTGATGGTATCTCGGATAGTGGTAAATTGGCATGCTGATTTGATGGCATTGAAGGACCCAAAGCACCATTTGAAATAACAGTAGAGGCTAGTTCTGAATTAACAATTGGTGTCCCATTTTTCAGATTTTGCAAATGTACAGATATGTCTTTATCCTTAGGCTCAGTACTTTGATTTGCAATGCTTCTCAAAAGATGTGATATCAGATCTTGATCGGTGGCTTGGTCTGATTGATTCGCTAAATCATCGAAAATCAATCATAAGTAATGATGATTAACAAAGCATAGCAAAAAATCACAAATTTTTCAGGCATTTGTAGACTAATTTGGAGAAAAATGTAAAAACATGGGGATCAAGAATATTAATTTGAATCAACGCAAAAATTTAATTGCAGATATACAATGAACTTACAATGCATGTTGGAAAGTATTCTCAACAGGCTAATGAGTAGATAACCACTGTTTTGATCTTCATTTGAGGAGCTTCCATTAACAGCTGGCTCGGGATTTGTTTTTCTTCTTCGTTTATTATGACCTGCCAAACGCCTACGACAACTTCTTTTTCCTTCATCGAACTCTTGAAGATCATGAAACCTAGTACAACAGAAGATATAGCACACACGCTTAAAAAAGCTTTGTTTTCTGTAAGCCAAATGTTCTAAATGAGACAATACAAGATGGCCAAATGGAGCTACTCAAATTTGTCATCTAACTTGTTTACTCAAGTAGTGAGCTACAAAAATGGATAGTGAATAAGATGGCCAATTTCAATTTGGCTCGAGTGACATAATTATACCCCTTCTATTTACAAAATAAAATAATAGTCTTCACACTATAAAAAACATACTATGACTGGTAATGTCATACAAGTAATTCCCGAAATCTGGTATAAAAAGAATAAGAAATAAAACAAGCAAAAAGTTTTTCATACCATTTTTTTTGTTATACATAATTATAGAGTGAATTTTCAACAAGAATTTGAGACCAACTATTTACCACACCAAAAGAAACCCAATATAACCGAGCTCACCTGCTACATTGTTGACAAAAACGCTGCATAATGTTCCCGACGAGCGCTCGACTCGCTTTAGAATGCATTTCACAAACTTTATGTCGTCTGTGATAAACTTTGGCCTTACTTAGATCAGCTCCACAGTCCCCCACCTGGCAAATCGCACGATTTGAACTTCCCCCAACCAATTTTGTCTTCTTTCCATTACATCCCTCCCAATTCCCTAATTCCCTCTCGTGAATCGTATGCCCATGAGAACCAAGCTTTAACATTAGCCCACTGGTTTCGACATTCAAGGCTCGATCTTCCAACGCGGTAATTCTTCTCTTCTTCTCGATTTCTTTCTTCCCATTCTCGGTTACTATATTAGCATCGTCCGAGCACGAGGATGAGCTGTTTGACGAGCCTCGAGTCACGGGAATTGTTCCAATTGGATATATTTGCCGAGTAAGAGCAGTAGACGGCAATGAATTCAAAGAGCTGGCAATGAAAAGATCTCCATCCCATTTCCATTCATTCAAATCCCATTCTAAATTTCTCTTCCCAAGGGATCTTAATTCTACAGAACTCATAGTACAAAAAACAATGAATTCCCCTCAAACCTAGCTCCTTAAGTTAATTATCCAAAATTCCCCTCAAACCCTCCAAAAGACCCACAATAGATCAGAGCTCAAAACACAGAAAATTAATCAAATCCTCACTTTTTTCCAAATTCTAATCATGTTCACTCCAAAACAACACGGAAACATATCCATGGTTCCAATTAAACAACGATTAACTAAAAACCCATAACGCCCACGCTACAACTCCATAAAGCCCTAAAACCCACTTCAATTACTTCGATTTCATATCTACTAAAACAAGAAACAAACTTACAGAAATCAAAAAACAAAAAAAAAATAGACCATAAAAGCTGAGCTCCGACAGATCGACGGCGGCTGAGAGACGGTAATTGCTACAAGGGAAATTGGGGGAAGACCAGGCCAAGCACGAAAGGGGAAAGGATAGATGGCGATGACGACAGTAACAACATGAATGAATCAAAATGTATAAGCTTCTTGTTTTAGTTCAGAAACTTTTTTAAATAAAAAAAAGTGCAGTGTAATTGTAAATGTAATTCTGTCGTACAGTCCACCCAATTAATATATATATCAAAATTAATTATAAAACAATATTTGTTCCATATAATAAAGAAAATATATATTATATTAATTATAAAATTATGTTTTATTCCAGCTATTAGTAGTAATATTTTAAAAAATTATAATAGTTCAACTCGCAGATCTTGCAGTACATATATCACGGTCTAGAACGCTTAAATAATATATAGCAATATTAAACTAATTATAATATCTAAAAATTGTGAACTTTAAATAAAATCTATCAATTTTCTTTTATAAATATAATTAAAATAACTTAAAAATTTTACCACATATACATATTATAATAAAAATATATTCTTAAAAGTTTCATAAATTTTAAAATATTACACCACTTATTATAATTTTTTATTAAAATAATTAAAATAATTAATTAAAAATAAGTAAATCATCCAAAATTTATAAAAAAATATATGTACTATTAAACATTAGAAAAATTAGTTTGAAAAAAAGCTAAAAAAGTTTTCTTTGCACGTAAATATATTATTTTATTTAAAATATGTATACTATTAAAAATTCTTATGATTTCGATATTTTAAGAATGTTTTTTTTTTTCAAACCAAGTTAAAACTTAAGTGAAAATATTATAAGAATTTATCCCTAAAATTTTAGAATTTGTGAATAATGTACATATTTTTAATAAATTATTTTAGTGTTTGCACTAAAAAAACTATAATAAATTGGTAGTCTTGTAAAATTTATGAACTTTGTAGAGTATTTTTTTATCATAGTATGGATTAGTAATAAAAATTTTAAATTATTCTGATCATATATACTTAAAAAAATTAATAAATTTTAAAAATAATTAAAAAATATAAAAAATATATTTATCATATCGACGTGACAGACAAAAGTTGATCACTCGCAAGCAGTGAGCCGCTTATTAATACTCAAAAGGTGAAATCTCTCGAGCTCAGGGCCCTCACACCCCGACCTGACAGTTTGTGAGGGGTTAAATTATGGTGACTCAGAAGCTCAGAGATATGGGTATTTAACTGATATCCTAAGAAGCTACCCTAACATTTAGGGTAATAATTCCCACAATAGGACAGCAGATTCGTCGAACCTAGGCTCTTGTACTAAATCTACCATCTTTGAGTCAACTGAGCTATGCTCGTGCGGGCAGTGAGCCGCTCACTAGTGAAGTGTGAGGGGGTGTTATACACCTTCAAAAGTTTTTTTTATTAATTTTAAAATTTAAGGTATTTCAGTATATTTAAAGTTTAAATTTTGTAGATATTTTATTCTTTTTAATTTAAAAATAATGTAAGTGCTTTTAAATAGTATTTTCCTAATTTTATAGAAATATATAAAAAGGTTAATGGTACCATTTATTGGACGTGGATCCATGAATGAATAGTACAAAACACAAAATGGTGGGACCCAATAACACTGCACCGCGTGTACCTTACTGCGGGCCCCACCAAAGATGCCTCCCCACCCATTCGGCCCTTCCCTTTCTTTTCTTGAGCTTCGTTCGGGGGATTGGCTTCCTATCGCCTTCCTAACTCCTAAGTACCAACATGGCATGTGCTTCTCTTCTCTCTCTTTTTTTTTAATCTCCCTTTTTTATTTACTTCTCTCATTTTCTTTTATATTTCTCTGTTTTTTATCTTTTAATTTTAAATTACTTACAATGTTATCATAAGGGGTGAGATCGTGGGTTCGCTCAGATTTTAATGAAAAATAAATCTGATTTGATAAGTTGAGTTCAAAATATTACTTATGAACTCAATCTGGTCGTATATTCGATCCGATCTAAATTCAACATAAAATTTTGAATTGAGATCGATGTATGTTTACAGTTGATTTCATAAATTCAAATTTACGAGTTATCAACTTAAAGTAATTAAAAATCAATTATTTATTAATAAATTTTATATTTTGTCTGTTAATCAACTTGACCTGATGAGTCGTTTCCTGTAAGATTATATCTGAATTCGATATGATCGTATGTAAGATAGGATCCGATCCGATCCAAATTTGACTCAAATTTTAGGGTTGGTTTAGACACGAATCTACATCAATTTTTTAAATTAAAAATGATTTTGTTCCGATCCGATCAAATTAGTTGGGTTGAGCCGGGTTGGCAAGTTAATAAGAACTGACTGCCACTCTTAGTTATTTTTTTAACTGCAAGTTGATAGCGTTCGATAATGTTACTAGTAAAATACTATTAGTTTAGAACATAAAGTAAGAGAAATGTTAAGAATATTCTCTTAACATATCTTATATTAAG
>QAOC01007327.1:44199-97185 GCA_003255005.1 Begonia fuchsioides | reverse complement strand
AAGTTGAGATTAAAGAGTAAATAATGTCACCCCACAAATATTATTAAATTTACAAATTATTGGAGTAAAATGGCGGACTGATAAGTGAGCCGAGCGTAACTCAACTTGCTTTCCTCACATGTTGTATCTCTCGAACAACAAGGATGAGTTTGCTAAAGTCAACACATTTATATACTCGTTACTAGTGTTAAGTAATAGTCACATGATCTGATGCGATTTTAAATGAATTAGAATTGAAATTATGAAATACGGTACAGTTCAAAATTAAAAAAAAATATACATAAAATTTTTTAATTGTATTTTAGTAATGTTATAAGTGTTTTGAATAGGTTTTTGAATTATATATAGTTTTATTTAATTTTAAATATAATTTTATTTAATTTTAGGCTGATTTCAGATCTTTTGACCTACAGTTTAGTTCTGATAAAATCAAAATATTATATTATATTATAAAATTAAATAATACATTATATTATTTTGATCCCTCAAAGTCCACTAAACCGTTGGCACTTATTAATAAATAAATAATAATTATTATTATTATTTAAAAAATATTTCTCCGACACGTTCTTTTTTCCGTTATATTTAAATTAAAGTTCGTACACTTTCTCCACCTGGGTGGCGCGGCAATTGTGTTAATAAATAAATATTCTATTATTTATTTTTATTAATTCATGCTTCAAAAATAGCCTTCCATAAACCCAAATAATCTCCACCTTAATCATTTTAATTTTAATTAATTAAAAAAAAATCTTTAGCGCCATTAATACATTATGTTATATTTATTCAATTTTTGAAATAAACATTTAATATTTATTAATAATAGTAGATATTTTCTTTTTAAAAAGGCAAACATATAAAACGTAACGTCACGTCTAAATCGAACATGTGCAGCAATAATCTATTTGTGGTTGTACTGTATCCTTGCCACTGCCACTCTTAGCTGTCATACTTTAATAATCTTATTTTTTTGTATTTTTAAATTAAATAAAATTAATATTTTATTATAAAAACTAGTGTCAGTTTGTTTTGCCACTTAAGTACAATAATTTAGTTAGATGTGCCTGTCACTAACGTGCCCAAAATGTCACATAGCCGAAAATATCAAATCGTTATTTTTATATAATAATTTCTGTTTTTACTTTATTAAAATAATTTTATAACGTACCAAATTATTAAAAGTGAACAATTATACCTTCTAGGAGAAATATTTTTCATTAATTTTTTTATTTATAATTTATACATTAATAATTGTCGGAACTTTAAAATTTTAGTTGATTTGATTGAAGTTGAATGCACTAATTGAAAATAAATATATATTTTAATATATCAATTAATATAATTAAAAATTTAATAAATCATTTAAAAAATATTTTTTTTAATAATTATCCAATTATTAAATTTTTTTTTTTGCTAATCAAAATCTCTAGACATTTTAACAAAACTAAATAATACAATACATGTAATATTATTTTTAATTTATTAACAGCTTACTTTGCCTTGAATATAGGGGAGATGAATATTTAATTATACCATAAAAAATTAATAGATTAATTATACCAATGAGTTCGAGAACTCTAAAGGCGTCATTTCTGGAAAATCTTGTGCGTCGCAACATTTTCCGGTGTGTAGCAAGATATCGAAACAAAATAACATGTCATTTTCTCTAGAGAACAACACGAAGTCGATATATAGTATCTATAATAATAGATTAATTGACTTGATTTAATAATTTAATCGATAGTAATTAGTAATTAAAAGATAGAGCTCTAATCTTAAGAGCAGAATAATTTAAATTAGGAGTAGGCAGAACTCTACAAGCACGGCAATCTTGATTTTAAAAATTGTCAAAACAGATCTAGAAAAAACCTGAAAAAAATAATTTTAAAATTGACTTAATCACTGAGACACAATTTAATATAATGAAAATATTATATTATATTATATTTTTTAAATATATAATAGAATTGCGATCAAATTACGATGATACCATATTTACGGGTTTGATTCTGATTTAAAACTATGAAAATGTAGCCACTAATTCAGATTTTATTATGAGATAAAATAAGATCAGACTTAACTATTTTTTCGTTAATTAAACATGCCTAATTTAAATAGACCCCTAATTTTAATTTCAGCGTAGAAAAGGAGCACACACTAGAGTGGTCAGTGGAGGCTTGGAGCTAGACTTTCATTTCTCCCATGGCGGTTTTCCTTGATTTTCCCACTTGTCAAACGGCTACGGTGTGGATTCATTGATTGCGAGCTTCGTCTTTTTTACTGAGTTTGTCACTGTGCGACGAATATAATTGTGTCGAGGAAGGCTGGTGAATTGGTGTCGTTATTCGCACATGGTGGGGATCCATTTGATCTGGCTTCGATTTCTTCAACTTTCTTTTGTTTATTCCATCTTTCCTGCTGAAAAATCAGAAAAAAGAGCTTTCAATTTGATTTGGATCTGCCTAATATCTGTTTATTCTTTATTAATTTCTTGCATTTTCTCTTTTGATTTGGATGCTTTCCTATTTAGTCGAAGACAGGTTGATGATCTTTTCTGGTGCTAGTTGATTTTGCATCGTTTTGGATCTCATTGCTGCGAAGCTGTGCTTCAGCTACCCTCAGGTCCCTCTCTCTCTCTCTTCCTCTTTCTTCTCTCACATTGCATATTCGGCGGTTTCTAGTAGCGAACTTCTTTAGTTTTACGTCATTGTTTCTTGTTGTTTTTCTGTCCGCTTTTTTTTGCTCTCAAGTGTGTCTGTGAAGTGTTTTGTGTTCCGGTTTCGTCTGGTTGTTGTTTCCCTGTTTAGTTCTGAGAAAATGAGGTTATTACCTAACTCCGAGGGCTGAACACTGAGATGCAGAAACCTTATGAATTCACACTCTCTCTTTACTTCAACCTGAGGGAAATCTGACTTCGCCTTTGTTTATTGCAACTAAAATTTGGATTTTAAATGCAAATGCTTGCACTGGATTCTCTTGAACTTGTAGATCTGTGCATGTCGCAGATTTTTTCGTAGATGCTTTAACTCGTAATGCTGCTTTTGTCTGCTGATCAAATGAGGTTTTACATGAAAAAAGAAGCTCTGAAAAGTAGCTTCAGCTGATTTGGGTTTTCGTTTATGGAAGACCGAAAATAACTTTCGTAGTAGAATATTCTCCAGTCTTATTACTTATAGACATGCATAACTGACCAAACGTTCTTTGGCTGTTGAACTAGAATCTGAACTTTACTGCTCAAGAGTTTTCCTTAGATTCTCCTCAAGTAACAGATCTACTATTGCATGGCGCCATGCTCATGCATTTGGATGTTTTCATTCATACTGGTGCCAATTTTCTCTGATTTCCACTACTTTTCTGTTTCTTTTCAAGTCTCATATTGCCATGTGGTTTCTGACAATGGTTGCCGTTGTTAGATCTGTATAAGAAGAACAGCTGTTCATACTCCTTACACCGCCGTATTGTGGAGCTCACTAACTTTGAACGGTTTAAATCTCTTTCGGGTGAATAGCTTACTTTATGGGGCGGGGCGGTCATTGTCCAATCATTAACTTCATCATTGCCTTTTGATCTGAAGAGTTCATTCTTCTATTTTGCTATATCCTTGCAATTTGAATTATTGCGGTGGATTTCCGTACAACATTTGGATCCTGCATTATAGGTTCAGTTTTGACATAATCAGTGTGACTAATTATGTTGTGTGGTAACTTGACATTCATAATTTATACCAATATTTATTTCATTTTTAGATACTCTCGGTGAATTTTTTTTCCTTTTTATATGATGGTCACGACCTTCCTCATGTCATTTCTCAATTTCAATTGCATTTGGTATTTTGATTAGCTGCAATGAGCCGAAAGCATCTTTTCTCTTTTGACTATTCCTGCAAAGGACGACTGACAATATTCTTATGCTCCATAATTACTGAAAAATCTGTCTTTTTATTTTTATTTTACTGTTTCTATGAAGTGCTTAGCATAAGCAAGTAATCATTTTCGTTCGTTTATCATCTTGGATTAAAAATGTTTTAAATCAACAAATACAAAAGAGAAAGATGAGTACGTAAAAAGTCTTTTATCAAGTTAGTCATACAATGGTTTCTACTTGTTTACCTCAGCCATTTGGTCCAAATATAGTCTGATCCATTTTATGGGCACTCTTCTCGATTGAGTTAACTGTTATTTCCACTTCAGAACTTCTTGAGTCAATACACATCCCAGTTTTGGCATTAGGAACCATCAACCTGAAGCATCACGTGCAAAACTTTTTTCAGTATCTTCTACCAATATTGTTCACTTTTCATATCTTTTTAGTATAACCTTTACGTGGATTATTTTGAGTAGAATTGTTCAGCATTTATCTTGGCAATGTATTAAGTAATTAGGTGCAACGACCTGTTCATCATAGAACTCTAATTTTATGCAATTGTTATGCATATTTTAGCATCTTATGACATCCTGTCTTCTCCTTACAGCGTAGAAGCCATCTTCAGTTGCCTTGATGGCAGATATTGACGCCCCCTTGCGCCCAAAGAGGAAGAAGATCTGGGTGGACTACTTCGTCCAATTTCGATGGATTATAGTTATTTTTGTTGTCCTTCCTATCTCCTTTACCCTTTACTTTCTAACATATCTTGGAGATGTAAAATCAGAGTCCAAATCCTACAAGCAGCGACAGAAGGAACATGATGAAAATGTCAAGAAAGTTATAAAGCGACTAAAAGAAAGAAATCCATCAAAGGATGGTCTTGTCTGCACTGCCCGTAAACCATGGATTGCTGTTGGTATGCGAAACGTTGACTACAAGCGAGCTCGGCACTTTGAGGTTGATCTCTCTGAATTCCGCAACATTTTGGATATTGACAAGGAGAGAATGATTGCTAGAGTTGAGCCTCTAGTGAACATGGGACAGATAACCAGAGCCACTGTCCCAATGAATCTTGCTCTTGCAGTTGTCGCTGAACTTGATGACCTTACTGTTGGTGGCCTCATCAATGGCTATGGAATTGAAGGAAGCTCCCATCTCTATGGCCTCTTCTCTGACACAGTTGTGGCATATGAAGTTGTGCTCGCAAATGGCGAGCTTGTCAGAGCCACCAAAGACAATGAATACTCAGATCTTTTCTATGCTATCCCATGGTCCCAAGGAACACTGGGTCTTCTTGTCGCTGCGGAGGTCAAGCTTATACATATTAAGGAATATATGAAACTTACATACACACCTGTTAAAGGCAATCTTCAAGAGCTTGCGCAGGGATATATGGACTCTTTTGCTCCTAGAGATGGAGACCAGGACAGTCCGGAGAAGGTTCCTGATTTTGTAGAAGGCATGGTATATTCTTCCACAGAAGGTGTATTCATGACAGGAAGGTACGCATCCAAAGAAGAAGCTAAGAAAAAAGGGAATGTGATTAACAGTGTTGGATGGTGGTTCAAGCCCTGGTTTTACCAGCATGCGGAAACAGCGTTGAAAAGAGGGGAATTTGTAGAATATATCCCAACCAGGGACTACTACCATAGACACACTAGGTGTTTGTACTGGGAAGGGAAGCTCATACTTCCATTTGCAGATCAATTTTGGTTCAGGTTACTCCTTGGTTGGTTAATGCCCCCAAAGGTTTCCTTGCTTAAGGCTACTCAAGGTGAAGCCATCAGAAATTATTACCATGAAATGCACGTTATCCAAGACATGCTTGTTCCTCTGTACAAGGTCGGAGATGCTTTAGAGTGGGTCCACCGGGAAATGGAGGTGAGAACTCTCTCTCTGTCTAACATTTTTACTTAAAAATGAAGTTGTTTTTTCCTTTAAAAATTTATAACACTCAGTAACCAAGTTGAAAAGATAGATGACAACGCTTATGAGTGGTTTCTAAATGGTGTATCCTAAAAAAAAAAGAATGATTGTGTTTCAAAGAAACTTGATGCATATTAACAACCATATGCTCTCAGTTATCTATCTCACTATTTTGTCAAATTTATTTAATCATTCTTCTCATGTTCTATGTGTTATAAATAGGTATACCCAATTTGGCTCTGTCCACACCGACTTTTCAAACTTCCGGTCAAAACCACGGTATATCCTGAACCAGGTTTTGAGCTACACCGCAGACAGGGTGACACACCCTATGCCCAAATGTACACTGATATCGGAGTCTACTATGCACCTGGTCCTGTTTTGAGGGGTGAAGTTTTTGATGGTGTAGAAGCAGTCCGGAGAATGGAGTCATGGCTCATTGAAAATCACGGATTTCAACCGCAATATGCCGTGTCGGAGCTAAACGAGAAAAACTTTTGGAGGATGTTTGATGCCGAACTCTATGAGCAAACCCGGAAGAAGTATGGGGCCGTGGGGACTTTCATGAGCGTTTATTACAAGTCGAAGAAGGGCCGGAAGACGGAGAAAGAGGTGCAGGAGGCTGAACAGGCCCATCTCGAGACTGCTTATGTTGAGGCCGATCAGCCAGACGACTGATTTTCGAAGGTAGAATTCAATTTTATTTCCGTTTTACTCGATTTCCATGCATTTATTTTCTAGCATTGAACTTAGACTGGGGTAGGTTCTCCTTTGTTTTATTTTGATGCTTTTTTTTTTGCTTTGACCATGATTTTTGATTTCTGCCTTCTGGATTGAATTGCGGTCTTCTTTTTATCCTACTAATTTCAGAGCACTCCTTCAAGTTTTATGACTTTGGTGTCCATGGGCTCTTGAATTTAAGAGCTGTCCATTCAACTTGTTCAGAAAAACAAAAAATCTGGTGATTTAAATTGCAAAAAATGAGAGAATTGTTGTCAAAATTGATTTTTAAAATGGTTTTGTTAGAGAATTGTCAAGAGGTGGTGGTCTTAACTTCAAATCTATGACACATATATAGGTCAACAATAGCCGAAACTTCTGTTTTAAATTCAATTTTCACTTTGCCTTATTTTTAAAACTAACCAAGTTTATTATTTTATTTTTTTACTCTTAAAATAAAGCCTAATAATCTACAAATTTATGGGTGGTTTCCAAAGGCTTAGATCCAGCGGCGAATGAACCCTTAGAAACCTTTTTTTTCAGAACCTCTTTTTATGCTATCGTCTGTAAAAATTCAGCTCCCTTTTTTGAAATCGCGCCAGAATAGATTTTAGCATTCAAAGCCTACTTTAATCCCTAATGCAAGTGTATATCACGGATCATAATTACTCAATGAATAACACAAGTAGGATAAATATCGATTTTAACATATGTCTTGAATTTTAAAAATTATCGATTAACATTTTGAATTGTACCATAACTTTAACAATGCCTTACTATTGCATTTTTGTAAATGAAGATAAACAAATGAATAATGATATATGATGCCATAATGTAATTGTCAATGGTGAAAGTTAATCAATTGCAAAAATAAATAAATGTAAGTAAATTTTTATTTCTATTTTGCTTGGTAAACTTGAGAGAAAATATATTTTTTTATCTAATTATAATATTTTAAACTTTTTTTTTATCACTATTAATGAACGAATTATGTTAAATAAATTAACAAAAATCGTTAAAAATTAATAAAAAATAATCGTTATAATTATGATAAAGTTCCATTATTCACAGGTAAATTGACCTTTACCCTAAATTCTATTATATGTTAAATTCTTATATGACTATTTTCCTTAATTAAGCATTTCATAAGTAAAACGACATGTAGTTCATTGACATATAAAGATACTTTTTTTAAATACTATATGTACGCGCGCATGAAAATAATGAGAAATGATAGGGTTAGAGAGAGAACCAGTAGCAATTCCACCATTGCAGGCTTCTTCACCAGGATTTATATTTTGCTAAGCTCCAAAAGCCTTGACCATCTCTTATCTACCGAAGCAGCATTTTTGACACCAATATCTGCATTAAAAATTCTTTTATCAAACCCTACTCATAAATTTTAAAAAGGAACTTAAAATGAAGAAATCACTCAGCAGGAAGAACATACAATGTAATGTGGGTTCAGATTTCTCGCACTTTTCTGAACAGAAGTCCTGGAAAAATCAGTCAAATAATTCATTTCAATCTTTCTATCAATCTGGAGCTAAATAAGTTGAGTATTTTTTATTGTTTAATACACGTACCTTTTCTGAGACTGTAAGCCTGATTGTGTCTTTTATTAGTGAATCCAAATCGGCTTCTAATCCGGGTTTAACATAAATAACCTGTAACACTAGCCATGTTAGTCAGAGACAGAGAGAAAAAGAGAATGAAAGAGAGAGGAGTTTAAGAACTTAATGATGGATCATCTCCTCCAATGTCAGGAAGTTGAATATTTCTGTTCTCTCGGGCAGAATTGAGAACCCATACATTGAAGCTTGTGTTGATCTGTCAAAAAGAAAACAATGGTATATCAATCACCCATGAATATGAATCACTCTTTTCAATGCCACATTAATCTTCTATTCCAATTTCACATACGTCATCAAAATCTCCCATTGTTAAGGAACTCTGAGACTTAGAAAACTATTTCTTACCTCTCTACAATATTTGGAAGAGCATATACCACATTTTCTGGTGAAGGATGTAATAATCTTTCCTTCCACCGAGAAGCCAAAGCTGGCATGCTGGCATAATACAAATGAAAACTAAATCAAGGCATGAGTAAGTTTACTATTATGATAAAGAAGTAGTGGTAGGAAGATCATTGCCCCTACCAAATGGTCATTTTGTTATTCTGATAAGGGGTGAATAAAACTGACATAAACTGATGAACCAAACCAGACCCGGATATCCGATTCTTGTCTTGGTAATTTCTAGTCTTAGTCATGGTCCTAAAATTTTAAAATCAAAATANTTTTAAAATTTCATCATATTATATAGTTAGTAACTATTGTAATTTTATAATCTATTTTTTATTTAGTATTTCATGCTCTTATATAAGTGTTACGCATTTTTTTGAATTTGAATTGATTTTGATATTATTAATTTTTATTGATCTTGATTTTATTTTCATTTTATTGAGAAAAATCAAGACCTGACTCGACCGAATTAGAAATTCATACTAGAATTTCAGGTACGATACTTAAATATATTAATCTAATCTTATTTTATTAAAAATTAGACCGAACCCGAATATGGACACCCAAGAATATTAACTAGAGATAATTACATTTATCAATGGAAAAAATGTTCAGTCCCAACTCCCAGATGATGCTCCCACATGACAGTATCTTGCCTGGATCAAGAATGTTCATCAATGGAGATCAAATTTTCGTATTCTTCAGATTTATCTTTAACTTTGCGACTCAATTCATTGATTTCACTTGATGAAGCTCAAGTTTATCTTTAATTTTGCGTTTCAGTTTATTAATTTTACTTGACGAAGCTGAATTTGAGGAACGAAATTCAACCTTTTGAATGCAGAGATTGACAAAAACCTTGGCATCTTTCCGCTCGTCTTCCACCAAATCCTCCAAACGCAGGTCTCGGAGTGAAATTAAATAGTCAGAGCTCCAATTCCCCTGCCATTTACCATCCGCAGTTGATATGCTAATCAGACGGCGCCGACTCCTGCCGCTTCCTCCATTAACCTAAAATGGCGGAAAAACTGAAACCAAATCAAAAGAGAAAAAGAATCGATGTAACGGAGAATATTCTACAAAAGCTAGAGCTCAAACGACTCCAAAATGGAGTACGAATAGTTTACGATACCAGTGAGAGGTCATTACGCCTCGATGAAGCTTTGATTCGAAGAGCGAGAGACACCGATTCAAGAGTTTTAGGATTAGCTGCGTATGAAGTAGGAATTCGGTTAATGTTCCTCGCCGTGAATAAGCCTCTAGCTTCTGCCATATCCCTCTTCGTCCCTCACCACACACCATGAAAGCAGAATGGCGCCTTATGCCCGCACGGCTTAGCTCAGTGGCCAAGTCGGTTAGATTTGATACAAGGCACGGTTTAAAGTCTGCGCTATCAGTTAACTGAGAGTTTAATCCTCCTCCAATGTTGAGATTGCTCCTTGTGACATCAGGCACGGGTCTCCTATTTCTAAGCCACTGAGTTGCCGTGATTTAACCCCTTCACAAACTGTCGGACCGGAATGTGGGCTCTGAAAATAAGGGATTTTACGTTTTGGTACAAGAACGGCGACTTATCTACAAAATTTAAGCGGAAAAGAAAATCACTATTTTACATCCTTTTATAAGTAACTTCAAGCTGTTAGCAATGACGTGGCACATGGACCTTTATCTTTATATTTTTTAATCAAATTTATTTATTAACGTATAATATTTAAAATAATAAACTACGTTGATAAGTATGATCCACGTCGTAGGTGGGTCCCACATTTTAAGATTATAAATTAAATGTACAATAATTATAAAAATAATAAAGTTAAATATTAATTTACCTAATAAATTATAAAAATCGTTGCAACGAATAAATATTAACAGCATAATTCATCGAGTGTTGATAAAAAAATTTAAAATATTATGATGAAAATTAAGTTAAATAAAACTATAAATCTATTATTAAATTATTTTTTTATCGTTAAATTTTACTACATTTATTAAAATTGCTAATTAAATTAATGAATATCTAGAAAAAATATGATGATAGTTAGACTTTTAGTAAAATTAAAAAAATAAATTGACTACTTTGGTGTAGTTACCTTATATGTCAAACAATAAATTGATATTTACCAAAATAATAATTAGCAAAAAATTAATTAATTTTCGCCGTAATTAATATATTACTCCATTCATTCACAAGAACAAATATGCTTAAATTCAAACTAAATTTAAAAATTAAAAAAAATAGCTTTTTTTCAGAAGCAAAAGTGGGCCATATATCAGCAATGAGTACTTAAAAAACCATCAAAACTAACCTACAAAAGTGAAAATGGACACTTTCCTACAATCAATCATGGAAGAAAAAAGAAGAATACCTTACACATACTCAAGTTTTCTTTCCCTTCTTCTTGTGGCTTTTCCAGCTACTTCCGAAATTCGGCATTTATCGAGAGAGAGAAAACGGACAACCGAAGAAACGAGTAATATTTCGACAGTCTTTTCCACCTCCATCATCACCGCTCGGTGAACTCAAATGGTCGAGATAAGTTTTCTTTCACTTCTTCTTGTGGATTTTCCAACTACTTCCGAAATTCGGCATATATCGAGAGAGAGAAAACGGGCAACCGAAGAAACGAGCAATATTTCGACAGTCTTTTCCACCTCCATCATCGCCGCTCGGTGAACTCAAATGGTCGAGATAAGTCTTCCCCTCGTAGATGTAACAAAGTTGTTGCCATAAAAGTATGCTCAGCCCGATCTGAACCGAAACACTAGAAACAAAAAGATATACAAGAACAACCCCTCTTGTGGAGAGCAATATTGTGGAGGAGAGTAAGGCCACCATAGTTTCCTTTGCAAGTCTTAAACCCAAGTCTTTGTATCTTAGAGATGGCCACATTTTGGACCCTGCATAGAAAGACATGATTGCCACGTAGATTGTGCTCGTGATCGTTGATATGAGGAAGATAATGAAGTGTCGATGATTCGCTGCTCCGACGCAGTTCCCAATCTGTATTTGAATTAGGAAAAACACAAGAACGTAAGTCAAGATTAAAAGTCGATAAATTTTTTCGTTGAATTCAGATTTCTTTTCTCTTTATTGAGCATCTAACGCCAAATCAGAAAATGGAAATATACAGATACCGGAATTTACTTGAGAAAAAAATTTGCGAAGAAAGAAACCACAGACACGTGAGGAATTCATTAATTTAAATTGACTCGAAAAATTTTTGCATTAATGATGTTAAGAATAAACAACTACATCTTGGATCTCTATTCAAGCCGATAAATGTGACTAAATATGAATTGATTCTAATTCTGGCATGAGTAAATTTAAGCAAAATGAGAAAAAAATTATAAAATCTAAACACCATACACTCATTTGGAATGAAAAAACAGAAAAGTCTGATTAACTAGCGCCAAAGTATATTAAATTTAACGATGGAGATCTTACTTCAAGTGCATCTAATCTCATATATTCCAGAAGGGGTGAATTGCAAATAGAGTGAGAACAATAGGAATGAAAAGAAACCCAAAACAATCCACATCACAAATAATTTACCAAATACATCGCTTGTAATCAATAATATCACGAGGATTGGTGTTAACGAGCGTCTAATTTTGTAAATCTCTCAGAATAATAAGGCACGGAAGCACTTATACAAACCAAAGAACTCATTATGAGTGGGAAATTAAATTCAGCAGTTGGTAAACACCAGGGTTTGAACGATTTATATCCATTTCAATGTACCAAAAAATATTTTCTAACTGAAAGGATCAAGAAAAACTTACAAATGGGCAGTGATGATCCATATCCAATATGCACATGCCACAGGATCGGCAATGATGAGATCTCGGTGACTTTGGCTTGGAGCAATAGTGGCAGAAGCTATAGTTCTGAAGGTCATCTTTACCCACAACTGGATAGCTTCCCCAAATAGTGTTTGGGGCAGTACCAGCGCATCGAAATGCTGCAAGGCTGAAAGAAGAAACAGTTGTTACAGCCAATATAAATGTTATAATGGAGTGTAAAATCCCACAGAAATAGCTGACGGAGAAAACAGAAGGGTAAACAGCCCATACTCCACCACCTGCAAAGAAAACAACATTATAATAGTATTCGAAACTATATTGGAAGATGATGCAGAAAATAAAGGATGAGAATGTAAAAACTGAAAGCAAAAGATATGAAAAAGCGACCTTAAGTCCGTAACTAGCAATATTTTTGGCATTTCAATATGTAACCTCCTGGTAAGGTTACTATTTTCATATAAATAATCAAGCATACAAAGGGTTATGTTTTCAACCTTCCACATAATCCTGTGAAATGGTGCTGCTTGTTTGACAAAAACAATCTAGTGAGTAGATTTGAGAGTCAATCTAGTTTGGATCCCAAGTCTCCAATATGTACTGCTGTGACTCTCAAGCAGGTCTAGTTAAACAAAACTTACAGGTCTAACCGACAAAAATATTTATACAGGAAACTTATTAAATTGAAAAATGATAATAAAAGTGGATTTTCGTCAACATTTATCACTTGAAAACCAAGATTATCAATTTAATATAGCTTGACGTGGATGATTTTAAATATAAAGGCATAACAATAAAATTTGAAATCTTTTTAAGCGTCGATTTATGCAATGGAAACTAAAAAACTTAAAATTCTTTTAGCAATAAATAAAATATAGTTTTAAAAAAGAGGAATAAGAGAATTGGAAGAAGAGCCAATGAATAACAGTAAAGCAACGACACCTTGAGCAAAAATTAAACCATATGAAGTATGATAAGAGTTTGTAAAGAAGTCTCTGAATTAATAAAAGGAACCATCATAACTCACAGATCACGAATAGCATGAACATAATAAGGACACAGACAAAACACCAGTCTCGCCATCTTCTCCACTTTAAGGAGGTGTTGTCCTTTTTCTGCACATTTTGATGAGTAATGGCTCCACACCAACCACACTTGAATATAGGGGTATTATGTGGAAGAATAAGGTGCAATCCACAGCCCCAACAAGTTGCCTCACAATCCTCGCTCAATGGAGTTACTGTGTGCTCCTGTAAATAACTCATTGTACATTGCATGGCATTCGTGGTAGCAAGTTTAAAATAATAAAAAGTATAACGTCTGAAAGTGAGCAGAAGAAAAGGATTGCTCGTTTTCATGAGTTATATGAATCTCACAGTTCCAATGTTACAAGCTAGACAGAATATTAATTAGAGCATAAAATCGAACATCTATACAAATTTGTACTCAGTCATTTCAGGAAAAGGATGAAGCTCGCAGCTAAGATGATTCATTGCAACTGATACGCCCACGGCATTAGCCAGTAGAGTAGACCACCATATCCATTTCATCTATGCTCAGCTTATGGTCTCAGCAATCAAAATATACTAATATGTCCATAAAATGAAACTGCATTCATATATTTGATGCTCTCAATGATTGATTAATGCAACACAAGTTGTAAATATTAGAATAAAATAAGAAATCCCACAAACAACTCCATTTGATGATGGAGCAGATAAAATCACTTACAAAGAACAGATACCATCATTCCAGCTCTTGAAAGAATGAATTTCAAGTTTATAATACCTGGTGAGTTCAAGTATCAGCCTAAACCAGTTTTTTTTAAGATTATAACTACTGCATTGATCCTATTTTGTTTCTTTTTTTTCTCATCACTCTTGAATCCTCTTAACATAAGAACAGAATAGATAGTCCTTTAGTGCCAGAATACATCTAGCACTCCACAAGTGAATAAGTTAATTTTTTATTACCAATAAAGGATATACATTCCAAAAAGATATGAGCAGAAGAATGAAGCTAGCTGGACCTCTGCAAAAAAATATTTACAGAACTCTCTTTAAACTTCTTATCCCCCTAAAAACGTAGTACAAAAAGAACGTCTTAAATACTCCACATATAAGGGCCCATTTTTGGAAAATCATCATATTCCAATTCGTCTTAGGTATGGAAGTGGAGCTGATTTATTACACTGCGCCTCTGTCTGATATAAATAACTTGTCTAATCCAAATAAGGAGTTATTGTAGTCATCATTATAATAACTACAATAACGACAGTCAATACCAATTATTAGACAATTCATTATTATGATCAAGTAGAATTACATTGCAAAATAAGTTTGCGCTAAAATAGCAAGACAAAGAAAGAAAGACTTTAGGCAGATGTAACCTCACAAATATTTAAATCTTTACCCCAGCTGAATCAACTCAACAAATAGAAAATAACAACTCTTAAATCGCTAATAAATTCACGATCATGACATTTATAAACAAAAATAGAAAAACAAACAAACATGCAAAGCAACAACACAAGTCAGAAAAGAAAAATCAACCAGAACACAAACTTCTTGACGTCCAAGCCAGAAAAACAAAAAAAACTCCGACGAGCAAAATTAATTCGAATTAAGAGGCCCAAAACGAAAATAAAATTAGCACATAGCTGACCTGCGAAAAGTCAGAGTCGGCCATGGCTGAGCTTCGCCGTCGGAGGTGGAGTCAGCGCCAATACGGACGAAATCAGGCGGTATGCAATGCAGAAATGGAATAAGGAAGTAAATAGATGCTATCATCCCCCAATCGGTTCTTCCATGGCAGCAGAAGGACCAGAAATACGAGTGGAAGAGGCCAGACGAAAGAGGAAGCTGAATTTCCATTCCTCGTTCGTTTCTTTTTAAAAGCATTAAAACAGTAAAGATTGACCTTTTCCATTTGTCCTCTATATTTATATTAATAGTTCCAAATAATTATTTTTGGTATTTAATATATTATATAATTCAAGGAATTAAAATTTAAACATTTAAATGTCAATTTAAATAAAATTAAAAGTATCATCATTTTTTTATTTTCGCAGATTAACTAAATTAAATAAAACTATTTATTATTACAAAATTTTCTATTTTTCTGAAAATGGTTAAAATTAACTAAATTTATAAAAACAAATAACTACATTAAATTACATCTTAAAATTAATAATGATAAGGTATTTTAAGAAGCCAATGTCAACCTGACCCGAACTCATGGGTCCCATCCTACATAGAACTATTTCTCATTTTGTCATACACTCCTGCTAATTTGTATCTTTTGTTAGAATCTAGTTAAAAGATATTCTGTTTTTCTTTCTCATAGATATTGATGTGTATAAACCATCTGTCAACTGATCCAAATTGCTTGGAGAACCTTCAGCGGGCTGATGCCATTAAATATTTGATCCCAAATCTTGAACTCAAAGAAGGATCTCTAGTGTCTCAAATACATCATGAGGTGAGTCATGCAGGTCCTTTTCCTTTATCGTTGGGCTTTCTCTTCATGCACATTATATTGAAAATGATGTATCTAATTTTGATGACTAAACATCAACAAATTTATAAACGGCTTCGATTTTTGTTCCCTGTAGAGTTCATTTTTATTTGCTTTGCCGTATTGGTTTCATCAGTTCATCTTGTATGTTAGAGTAGCTACTGTTGAATCCATAGCTAAGTTTGTATTAACTTGTGCAAGATAAATAAGAGAAGACAGGAACAGGCTGCCGAAAATGGAATCATTCCCCATTTGGTGCATTTTATTATGATCGATTCCCCGCTGAAGAGATATGCACTGCCTCTGCTATGCGATATGGCCCATGCATCTCGTAATTCGAGAGAGCAGTTAAGAGCTCATGGGGGTTTGGATGTCTACTTGAGCCTTCTCGAGGACGAGCTTTGGTCGGTGACGGCCTTGGATTCTATTGCGGTTTGCGTGGCTCATGACAATAACAACCGAAAGGTTGAACAGGCTTTACTGAAAAAGGATGCAGTGCAGAAATTGGTGAAATTCTTTGCATCCTGCAATCCACATTCTTAACCTGTTTCCTGGTGAATTAATTAGTTTTGGGCTCGTTTTGGTTGCAGCAAATCATCGCGCATTAACACGACATTAGCTGTAAATGGCTTAACACCATTGCTCATTGCACGGCTGGATCACCAGGATGCCATAGCTCGTCTTAATCTGCTTAAACTCATAAAGGTAGAATTTTTTCATCTACTCCCACTGTATCTATAATTCATGCTTTTCGTAACCTATTTGGAGCAGTTGTTTCATGGGTCCCAAACATCTGGGCGAGTAAGTTTCTTGTTTAATTAAAGTCAAAATGATTTTGTTTGCATACTATTTAAATGTGTTCTTAGTTGTCATCGCAGTATTCGCAAAACGAATTTCTTTTGACTCCGAAAGTCCCACTTTTAATCGTCATTCAAATTGCTCGTTTTTGTTTCTTTCCCCTTTTTTCGAAGGGCTATGTTCTACTGTCCGGTGACTCGAATTATCCCGTGTCATTGTTTGTCTCCTCTGATAATGAAAAATCACAAATCTGCTAATTATACGTCTCTGATTTCATCCGTGTGCTGGAATCAGGCTGTATACGAGCACCACCCGCTGCCAAAGCAATTGATCGTGGAGAATGATTTGCCTCAGAAGCTGCAGAATTTAATCGAGGAGCGAAGAGATGGACAGCGTTCGGGTGGGCAGGTTTTGGTGAAACAAATGGCTACGTACGTCCCTCCTTAAAGCTCTTCATATCAACGCCGTCTTGTAAATCCTCTTCTCTCTTTACCCTTTGTAAATATGCTTCGCTTTTGCTTCTTGTGAAATTTATACCCTTTTTCCCATATATAGTGTATTTTATTTTAGGGCTAAAAACAAACCGTTCCTAAAGATTAAAATAAATAATAAATAATTATTTTAGTTATATTATAATAAAAATATTTTAATTAGATTAATAAAAAAATGACACATTAAAAAATAAGTTAAAAAAATTCGTTAAGAAGATAAATTTAACATTACTCAATTACTTATTGATAAAGACTCTAGTACTTTTTAAAAATATTTAAACCTTAGAAATTCATGTGTCATAGTTTGTAAACTTGCTTATAGCTAAATGTATCCATGCACGTTTTAGTTAGGGATAGCAATTGAGTTGGGTTGACCTGCATAACCGTCCCAAAATTGGACATTAGATCAGAATCAAGGTGGTTAAAAAATTTTCAAACTTGAAAAATAATTGACCCCTTATAACTAGATAGTACTGAATCAATTTTTGGTTAATCATCTCATAACCCGACCCAACCCGTGGACTCTCCCAAACTAATAACATATAAAGTTATAAAAAATTAAGTTTGTTTTTTGATTTACTGTTTACATTTCTAATTTATATTATTTCTTATTCTAATAAAGAGAAACTAGTAATTATACTCGTACCAAAATTATTCCCACCGAATTAATTAATCGATTCGAAACAGAATTATATCCAAATATTTGGGTCAGGTTTGTTTCATTTATCATAATCGATCATTTACATTTAAGATCTAACCTAGCGAAAATTGAATCGGTAGGATTGGTAATTTTATTGTAAAAAATCAAACTGAATCCCGTGGACCACACTCAGTTTTAGTGGACGAGAACAGTAGCTTTAACAAATGAAAACCTCATAAATATTTAAATCATCATAGATAATAGCTTGCAAATAAATTAGAGAATAAAGGAAATCTTTATTAATCATTCAAAACGAACAAAAAAACTGCTAAAGTAGGATGACAAAGTAAAATGAAATCTAGAGTCAAGTCAGTGGAAAAGCAGAGGACGAAAGACTCTTCCTTTTTGGCCTAAAACCATGGAAGAAAATGAAGAAAAGTCAAAGTCCGTAGCATTTACAGAGAAATAGATATGGAAATCAAGCTTACGTTATTGGCCTCCCAAAAAGGCCTCGAACTGGTTGTTAGTCGCAGCAGTCATGAATTTCATGCAGAGAGGAGCTTGGACTCCAAGTAGGGCCATAATGGCGGCCGGAACTCCCCACAGAGACTCGCCGCAGATGAGACCAGAGGCCACCGCCGGCGCATAAGCCGTAGCCCTAATATTATTACTTCTCTTCCAAAGGAACAGAATCAAGCTCCCAACGCACATATCAATGGCGAAATAAGCTCCAAGATAGAACGGAATAGCCATGCACATCGGACTCGGAATGAACCTGTAAATTCTGTACCTCGTCTCGTACTTTGACAAAAGCTCTCTGCCTATGTTGATAACAATGGCGGCGACGAAGAAAGCGATGGCCAGGGCGAGGCAGTTCTTGGGAAGAGAAGAAACACCTTCGACACCAAGAAGAGCAATTCCTCTGTACATTAAACCGTACGGCGCCGGATAAGACCCCTCCGGGTCGCCGACGTTGTAAGCTTTGTAGAAAAACCAGAAGACCAACGGCGAAATAACGCAGCCCACGGCGGTGCCGAAGACTTGGCTGAAGAACATGGATCGAGGGGAAGAGAGAGTCAGATACCCAGTTTTGAAATCCTGCATCAGATCGGAGGCGGTGGAGACGATACTCATCATAACACCGCAAGAGGCCAGGCCGGCGATTACGCCGCCGTGGTCTAGGCCGACCCACGAGCTGAAAAGAATAATGGCGATCTTGCCATAGTTTGAAGCCAAAGACCAGTCGGTGAGGCCGCAGCCATAGGCGTTGCAGAAGGCGAGAACAGGGGCGATTATATAGGCCACTAGAATTTGGTACCATTTGAGCTGGGGGAAGATCAGAGGAACTACGATGATGGATAAAATTGCTAGCCCGATGTAGCCGGTGAAAGCTACTGAGTTGGGGATTTGATCTTTAAGGAAGAATTCAGTTCGCCGTCGCTCGTCGTAGTTGACGACGGCCGATGGGTCGTCGGTGGGATCGGAAGTGACCGCTGGTTGAGACTTTTGCTTAGAAAGACTGTAGAATGTTTGGATCAACATGTAAACTGTTGGGAAACGATCGGATAATTAACCTGAAAAATAATTCTCCAAGTTCTTGTGTGCTAAATGAGATTACCAAATCCAAGCCAGCAATATCAATGAAATCCAAGCAAATAATCAAGCAATAAATAAAAACGAGACACCGATATTTTAACGTGGAAAACCCTCCAAATCGAAGGTAAAAACCACGGGCGATGAGCCACCGAATCAAACCTCCACTATGTTAAATAATGGGTACACCAAGTTCTCTCTAGATCATCAAACTAGAGGATTACAATAACTCATCAAGATCAAACAGCAATCTTGGATTCAACAAATATAGAGAAAGAGGATAAACGACGATAAAAACGGTAGTTCCGTTTTTACCCCAACAGACAGTCTTAGAAAGCACAAAATACGATCTTCACCGTTCAGAACGTACCTCTATGTGTCCCGAAGCTACTGTCAAACTTTCAAGCCGATCCAACAGTTGAATATGGAGAAATCGGAAATCGATTTTGCTGGCGCAGAAAAATCCGAACCCCTTTTTCTATTTCTCTCTTCTCCCTATTTTTTTTCAAGGCTACTCTCCCTCCTTTTTCCTTAACCTAGCCCCTTCCTTTTAATTAGGTTAAGATGCCCTAATGGGCTTAAGTGGTCAAGCCCACAAAATAGGCTTGACCCAACATAAACAACGTGGTAAAGACCATCCCCGAGCATCATTGAAATGGCAATAAACACCTGCCAAAACAAGAGATTACAGAAGTTAGCAATGAGAATAATGATAAGAGAATTCATCCAAAAGATTAAATTGTCACTGAATTATAAGTTTAAATATAATAATTAAATTATCTACAATTTTGGGATGCAATATTTATCATGATATTCAATTAAAACTGTTGAAACTCAACCATTAGAAGCTTTGAACAATACTATAATGGCTGTCACCATGGATTCATAAGAAAAACAGAAAACACCCACAAGAAATCAAATCGATTGCAATGGTTATCTCCGTAATAAGCGTAGTTTCAGTTGGCTATCTTTGTTTTTTCAAGAAAGTTAATGAAAGATGAAAGATGGATACCCTGTATCCTTGGATGCCGTGGAGGCTGCTTCCGGATAGATCAGCGCTGTACCAGTCGCCTTTTTTGGTTAGAATATACGGCCACATGATTCCCCATGAGAAGATAGCACCGATGAGCAGAGAGATGTTGACCATGTACGGGCAAATCATTCCAACTCCGACGTACGTGGATGAGAAATCGAAGTAGAATCTGAGAGGAATGGGGAATTAACTCAAAACCAGAAGTTAGTGATATCTTGAGGTGAAATAGAGTCACCATTAATTACCTTTGTGAGTATGCTTTAAGACCAAAGGTGGGGAAGCTCGAGAACCCACAGCCATCAGCTGCGGCAAAGAACCACTGGAAAAGGGCGAAGATGAAGCTAAAGCCGAAGCTTTTGAAGAGCACGGCCACTTGTTTCCTGTGAAATTCATCAAATCCAACCGAGAATGAAAAAATGAAGAACTGTTCAATTAAAAATGTAAATCTGGTAATATATATAAGTTTTTACTTTGCTAGCTTGGCTCCCTTTGGTGTGTGGAAACTGTTGATGAGATATGCCGTCGCAGTTCCGCTTGGGTATGTCAATTTGTACTTCAGGATCATAATCTATGGACGAAAAATTCAGAGTTTTCAAGAAACAATATTTTTTTGTAAGATGAAATTGAGAGAGAAAAAGGCTCTTCAATTTTCGACCTTTCTAAGAGGAACGATGGAGAACAAGCCCACGAAGCTGACAGCGAAAAGAAATCCGATCATCCAACCCAGCGAGAGAACTTTCACGTTGATCGGATTGTTTCCTTCGTCGGCTTGAGCTGCTACCTTTGCGCTCATACCCAGAAGATAACTGGCAGTTCCACCTGACGAACATGGTGGTAAAAATGTTACGTAACAATTAAAGAACTATCCATGATATTTTTCCATGCATAATTTTAAAAGTATAAATTTTAACAAAAAAAAATCGTAGAATGATGTTATTACGAAGAAATTATAACATCCGACTTCAAATAATTTTGAATATTTAATTCTAATTTGAATCTCAAGATAATGCATGCAGATCTCGGAGTAATTTTTCTAAAATATATTTTTAATGATTTTCAAAAAATTGATTCATGGTTTGGAGATTTCTAAATTTGAGGAAATATGGATTACGTTCAACAACTAACAGTGCCTAATCAAGCGCATAAACAGGTACGAATCATCGAACAAGGAGAAAAAAGCCTAAAAATCCGATTTTTATTTATTTCAAAACTATTTAGTTTCTGTTCGTAACGCATGAACACCCAGAATCAGGGAAAACCCGTCATAATAATATTCAGTTTTTTGCTATTTTCTATTTGAAACCGATATGATCCGAAAATTTTCAGAAAATTAAGAATACGATTGACGGAAATTTAAAAAAAAAAATGAAAAAAGAAAGTAGACGATGAGTACGTACTGCTGAAAGCGATTCCAGAAGAAGCGACGACGGAGGTCTGAATAACAGTATTCTCTTGGCGGGTGAAAGGCTGCTTCAAGAGGCCGCACTTATCAATCAAGGCGGTGTAGCCTCTAACAACAGCGAAACCAAGCAAACCGGCGGCGACATTAAGGGAAGGTATAATACCAGTCGTCAAATTGAGCTTGCAGACGATGAAATTGAAGATAATGCTCAAAACAAAGCTAGTGAACAAAGCCCTAAACGTAATCTGGTTCTTCCACGACGGAACAACCATATCCTTGAAAGCTTCTTCAACTCTCAACGTCTCAGAATCATCCCGATCACTGTATTTTTCTCTTTCTCCATCGTTCTCCGTTCGCCGGCTAGGGTTGCGCTCCATTGCGATTTCGTCTGGAAATCGCCGATTTCTGATCAAAATGCACGGCGCTTTACTCGAAGCGTCCAATTTCTTCCTCGAAAATCGATCGATATTTATTCGTGGAAATCAAAGGTAGAACTGATTTAGAATGGAGATTACAGGTAGGTTTTCTAAATTTGCGAGGAATCTGATGGAAGAGAGACTTTGCGGGGTGCAGTTCTTTCGTTCTTCTCTCGCGGAATTTTTCGCGAATGAAACTGATGGACACTAGGTTAATGGTTGGAATCCTTGCTTATATACTATTTAATATTATTCTTTTAATTAAATAATAAAGTTACGTGACAAATGGCATCTGTTCATTGGTTAATCAAATTTAAATCCCTCGAATCCCAACAAATCGCAGATACTTTTTATTATTTTAAATAAATAAATAAATAATATCTTAAAATATCATAAATGACTGGATTAAAATTATGATAATTATTGATGAATGTGGTCATGCGAACCTATTTAATTTTATTTCCAATTTTTTTACATATTATTTCATATTTATATTATCCCATGCTTAGTTAATTAATAAATAAATTATATTTATAATTATATTACGTTTACTTATAATATTACATTCGGAAAATAAATTATTAATTATTATCAATGTTTGTTACATAGATAAAAAATTAAATATAATATTGTTGATAATTAATTGTTTGATGAGAGAACTTAGATTTAATGTGGCCCAAGAATTGATGGCATTGGATCTGAAATCTCCACCGTCAATTCTGGACGGTGGGCCTCAATAAAACTGTTGAAAGGACGGGCCAAGGACGAACATGTGAACAAATGTGGAGTCGCACTTCATCGAAAAATAACCCACATTGAAAAACCCTAATCCCTAACTTGGCGGTTGGCTGGCGCCTACGTGAGACGAAACCTTCCTATTTCAAGTGTATAAAAAGAGCTCTACCATTTCGATTAGCGCCTCCACTGCTGCTTCAAAAACCCTAAAGTTTTCTCGTAGGGTTTTTGTTGCGCATCGCTATTAGCTTCGAGGTATTTCTTTTTTGCGGTTAGTCATATCAATGGGGAAATCTAGCAAGAATGTTGTTCCTAAGGTACGAGAACAGTGATTGCTTTACACTTCTGCTCTCGCCAAAGTATTTTGCAATCTTTTTTTGTGTTTCTAAATGTTTGTATTTTGTATTTGTGTGTAGGTTAATGCTGCTCCTGCAGTAATCTCGCCGGCCAAGCATATGAAGAAAGGTTTTGAGTTTTGTCTGCCTTGTGACGTATTTTATTTTTTCTTTCACAGTTTGTCTCCGACTGTTGCTTTCCCGAAAGTTGATGTCTGACCGTTTTTCATGTTATTGATCTGAATAAACTGTTTTAATATAATTATTTGTATTTTCTGCTGAAGAATTTTTTCAGGCATCTTTCTTGTGTGTAATGAGATGATTGCTATAGCTTTACTTTGTAAGTTTAAAGTTTTGACTTTTTTCATATTGAAGGTAAGAGACAAGCCGAAGAAGAGATAGAGAAGCAAGTGATTACCAAAAAACAAAAGAACATTGTGGCCATGGAACAAGCAGTTGAAGAGAAAAAGGTTAAAGCAAAGTCACAGAAGAAGAAAAAAGTAGATACTAGCAGTAGTTCAGAGGATGATTCTGAATCTGAAGAAGAGAAGGTATATATTTCTGTTTTGTAAACCAATTACTTAATTCAGCTTCCTCCTGATGAGGCATTCATATATTAGTTGATTCTGATTTTATAAGTTATATCCCCCTTTTTAAAATTTTCTCTCACCCTCCTTTTTGTACACAAAATTCCAATTGATTTTTTACTTTAATTCTTGTTATGAAAACAGACAGTTCAGAAAAAAATTGTCTTGAAAGCTCAAATAAAAAAGAAGGAAGAATCTAGCAGTAGTTCAGAAGAAGAATCAGACTCTGACAAAGACGAGGTATATATTCTCGGATCTATTATTTAATTTCATTGAAAGTTCATGAAAGTTCGATTGTTTTAAATGAGTTTTGAATTTAATTCTTACTGTGTTACTGGCCCGTTCAGAAAAAGAATGATGTAACTGCCCAAGTGAAAACTCAAATAAAGAAGAAAGAAGAATCTAGCAGTAGTTCCGAAGAAGATTCAGACTCTGAGGAAGACAAGGTAAATATTTTAGGATTTATTTTTTAATTTTATTGAAAGTTCAAATAATTTCTATTGTTTTAAATGAGTTTTGAATTTAATTCCTACTGTGTTATCGGCCTTTTCAGAAAAAGAATGTTGTGACAGCCCAAGTGAAAGCTCAAATAAAGAAAGAGGAATCTAGCAGTAGTTCAGATGAAGAATCAGACTCTAACGAAGAGAAGGCATGCAATACGAGGATCTATTATTTTACTCACTGAACAAGGCTACATAAATTTTCCTAACTGTTTGTTATATTTTCTACTTTAGGCTCCTGCTGCAAAAATAGTTCCTACACTTCCTGTTAAAAATGGATCAATTAATACCGCTGCTAAGAAAAACAAGGCTGCAAGTAGTTCAGAGGAATCTTCTTCTGAAGAAGATTCTGATGAGGACGAGGTATGCATAAAATTATTTTGTTTCCTTATTGGGATGGGGTGTTGTTTATTTGCATTTTTTTGGGGCTATTGTGATAATATTTTAACAACAAGGTTTGGTTCCAGGTTCCGAAAGTTTCAAAAGCTGCTCCAAAATCAATTAGTAAGAATGGTTCTGCTGTTGTATCAAATATGAAGGCTGAATCAAGCAGCAGCTCAGATTCTGATGAGAGTTCTGATGATGAAAAGGTATGGATTGAAGCTGAAAATTCACTTTTCTAATGCTTTATGATTTACATCCTTGGATGCTTTTGTTGATTGTTATACGTTTCATTGTATTTGAATGTTTTCAAAGGGGTTTAAATTCTTTTTGTAGACTGCTCCATCAAAACCAGCTGCTGTTTCAAAAAAGATGGATTCCAGTGACAGTTCAGATGATAGTGATTCCGATGAGGATGAAAGTAATTCTGACAAGGATGAGGTATTTATTATTGTTTATTTCATCAATGTAATAACCATAATTATTTATCTCTGGAAATTAACATCTTTAGATTGTATTGAAAATGGGTGCATTTATGCTAGATTAAAAAATTTAATTTCATGCTGCAGGCTATTAAGAAGAAGACCGCTCCTTTAGCCAAAAAAGTTGAACCAGCCAAGGAGTCTGAGAGTTCAGAAAGTAGTTCTGATGAAGAAGAGGACAAGGTTGTGCTATGTTTCAGATACGCATGTTCTAAAAAGTTCAAAATAAATGAAATTCTCTTGGTTGGTTTATATTAATAAATTGTGCTGGAATAATGCAGACACCAGCAAAAACTGCTGCTAAAGCGACACCTGCCAAAAAAACAAGTGATAGTTCTGAAAGTAGTTCTGAAGAAGAAGATGACGATGATGTAAGATTTTTCAGAATCTTTGGTTTAGGAAATGAATTGCAATCATGTGCTTCTGCAGTTCTGCAATAGTGCTTTGTTATATAACGTACACCAGGATTACCATTTGCAAAACGCCTTTAGTGAATCATTATTTATTATTTCATTATAATATAGTAATACATTTCATTTCGAATGGAAAACTTTTAAAGACTAATAGCCTGTAAGCTCATATTTGGACATTGTACCTCTTTCTGTCAATTAAGATAGGTAATGTTTTTAGTGTATTTTTCTAGAGGCACATGTTTTCAATTTTAATTGCATATTTATACTTCCAACTTAAGATTTGTCTTGGATTTGATGTGGGGTAGTCATTTAACGCTGGTTTTATTGGATAAATGAATATATTTTTTTCTTGCAAACAGGATGGTGATGTAAAAATGGTTGATGCTGTGACTCCTATACCAACCGATTTCAAATCAAAGAAAGAAACGGTAATGAATGCAAAAAATGTTGCTTATAATTGATTGGGTTTTAATTAGCTTTTTGTGTTTTTTCCAGCCCAAAACTCCTGCAACCCCACAGGGTGCTTCAAAAACGCTCTTTGTTGGCAACCTCTCATACAACGTTGAAAAAACAGACATGTATGTTTTTGTGTAAATTTTTAGTTGTAGTAGTATCGTTTTATTTGTCTAATATAAGTTGTGAATTTGCAGCGAAAATTTCTTCAAAGATGCTGGTACAGTTGTTGATATACGTTTTGCTTCTGATCCTGATGGGAGGTTTAAAGGTTTTGGGCATGTTGAATTCGAGACCCCTGAGGCAGCCCAACAAGTAAGAACCAACATTTTAAATAAGAATGCTAGCAAGAATATTTTAATTAATATATATATTTATGCATATTAATTCAAATTTTCTGTTTTTAATTTAAAATTTTAGAAAATAAATAAACACTACAATTTTCTACTATATTACTCAAAATCATTATAAAAAACAAATGAATACTATTTTTTTACATATTTTAATTTAATATTAATCATCCAGTTGAATGGTTTTATCAATAATAAAAACCAACCCAAACACAAAAAGTAATTTTTTAGCCTTCCTAATCCGACCCAACCGCTGTTGGTTGGGCATTGTCGGTTTGGATTGCCCATCCATGTCGTCAGAAAATCAACAAAGTTCACTATCATGGATATCTATTTTGTTGGCGTATGTTATCTAAAAGTGTATACCAATATGATTCACTTCAAACCTTTTAATTAATTGTCTACTTTTCTGTGAAGGCTCTAAAGCTGAATGGACAGATGCTATTAAATCGTGATGTGAAACTTGATTTAGCAAAGGAGAAGGGAACATACACCCCACACGACAGGTAAGTCTTTCAATTATTTTTTTACCTAACCTACTCAGCCACTTAATTTCTTCTTTTTCACTTGTTGCTTGTTCATCTTTTTCAACCGAGACAGAAACTCATCATTCCAAAGCGGAGGACGATCCCAGGGACAGACTATTTTTGCTAGGGGATTCGACAGAAACCTTGGAGAAGATGATGTAAATACTGCAGTTACCTATATAATATGTATAGCCCTTTTTTTGTTTTACTAAATGTTTTTGAATTTTTAATTCTAATGGTCAGGCTAGGAATCTTCTGAGAGAGCATTTCGGTGGCTGTGGTGAGATCTCAAGGATCTCCATTCCAAAAGACTACGAATCGGGGGCCATTAAGGGGTTGCTTATTTTTTTAATCATCATTCTATTTTCCCCAATCTCCATTCCTCTATTATGTGTGTTAATTAATTATACTGTTTGATCCAGAATTGCTTACATGGACTTCAAGGACGCCAATGGTTTTAATCAAGCACTCGAACTTAACGGAACCGAAATGGGAGATTCGTACTTGACTGTGGAAGAGGCTAGACCTCGAACTGATACGGAAGGTGGTAGAGGTGCAACAGGCGGTCGTAGGGGCCGTGGTGGAGATTGGGGCAGCGGTGGCCGGAGTGGTCGGAGTGGTCGTGGAGAATGGAGCGGTGGAGGCCGGGGTGGAGATCGTGGACGGCGTGGCAGAGGCAACAACAATAGAGGTCGGGGATTCAATAAACCAAGCATCACTGCCTCGGGTAATGGTTCATTTATATATACAGAATTGTTCTCAGATTGTAAAGTTATGAATCGATTTTTAATGCCGCAGGTAAGAAGACAACTTTTGGCGACGATGAGTAGAGTTTCGGGCATGGTCTTTGATGGTGAAGGTGAGTTTCGAGTTACTTTGCCTTCTCCATGGGAAGGTAAGTAGTAAAAGTTATAATAATTTATTGAATTAGTATTTTACGAACTTGTTGGTTGTTTTAATGCTGCTATATACAATTATGTATTGGTTTATTTTTTATTTCTACTTGAATTTTGTTCAACTTCTTTGGTGTTTGAATCCTGTCTTGGTACTTAAATTTATGGTCTGTCCTTGTAGATTTATTAACGTCCTAGAACCAGGCCTGAACTGGGATGGAAACTCTTGTACTTCGTAACCCCCCCGGAAGGAAACTGACCTAGACTGAACGTGTATATTTTTTGGTTTTAAAATTTAAAAAAATTGAAAAATAAATGGGTCTGAGTTTTGGATTTTGAGCTGGGTTTTTGTTGAGAGAGTGAGTCAGTTTTTAACCTGATTTAGGTGCGATTTTTGCCCTGCTTCTCCCAACTACCTTATATGTCTTCTTCGTCTTTCATATAATGAAAATTACTTTATATGAAATAAAAAAATTAATTACTTCTTGAGCTATTTTCATAACGAGAGATTGAGAAAAGAGATTTTGGATGTAGAGTCAAGTTATGCGTAAAAAGAAAGAGGAGGATTTTGGCTGTAAGACAGAGACGACATTGAAATTTTATTAATGACAAAGAGTTATATGAAATTTTGAAAGATTTTAGGTGTTAATTAGCTGATACATTTACTGCAAGTGGACAGTAATAAATGATTAAACAGATTTGTCAGCTAATAAAAAAATAATCAATAAACAACTGAATAAAATCTAATCACTTCCTAAGAATTATGCTGGTTTCTTCGAATTTCTAATGACGAATTAATGATAAAACTGATTTATAAACCAATAGAGTATAAGAATAATGGAGATGCGGGGTATCGATCCCCGTACCTCTCGCATGCTAAGCGAGCGCTCTACCATCTGAGCTACATCCCCTTTTGTTAACGTCACTACTAAGTTTATTAAAGGTTTTAACATTTTATTTGTTTTACTCAATTCATTTCGGTTAATAAAATTGACCGAGGTTAGATCAAAATAGAGATTTTTTATATGTAAAAGAAGATGGAGAATTCTCTTAATAACAAAAGAGCTAGAATATAATATATATTAAAAGATAAATTTATAATTACTCCTAATAATCTTGTTGACATCATTTCATTAATTTGACAAAAAAACAGCTAGAATATAATAATAACAAAATAAGAACAATGGGTAGTCGTAGATTTGTCGAGGAACAGCCAATTGAATTTTATAACTTTACATGCCAGCACATAGATTAAGAGCTAAAAAGTTCAAGTTTATGAGAATAACACTGGTATGTTTATTTTTTTAACATATATTATTATTATACACGCTGATGCGTTACACTATAATTAATGTAATAAATGTTATAAATAATATTTCAATTATAATACATTAAATACATTTTAACTTTATCAATCACAATTTAATCTGTCAACATATACAATAAGAAGATAAATTTAATATTACACTTATATTAATATCCAACACGATTGTGATTTAATCGAATATATTTTGTATTAAGGTCACAATTTAGGAACACATTTGGATTAGGTTTGAGCTTAATTGAGTAAAATGGAGGGTCTAACTACTCATTAAATTCTATGCCCAACCTCAAATACTAGAGTTGAAAATTTTAGTAATTTAAAAATGATGTACTTCCAAACTTCAAAACACTTAAACTTTTAAGATGTGCCCAAGAAGTCTACTCCATCCATTGAATCATTGGTATAATTCCTTTTCTCAATCATTTTATTTATATACATATATATATATTTATTATTAAATATGTCGTACAACCCCACTTAAAAACTAAGGCAGGGATCATCTTAACTTATTTTTTACATGTCAAGTTTTTATTTATTTAATTAAAATAAGAGCGTATGTTAAGAAGGTAAATTTGACATTATCCTGGCAAAAATAGGTTAAATACGTTAATTTCTTAAAATGTTTTTTAGTCCGGTGAAAAATGGGTCAAGTAATTAAAATTCAGTTAATGTAAGAAAGATAATACTATTGAAATTAAAATATATATTTACGTAATTTTGTTAGAGTACTTATTTTAATTTGTATGATAAATGTAAAATTATTGTGGAAAATATTAATAAAATAATATTTAATTTGCCTTTTTATTTATTTAAAATGGTATAAATATAAGTATATTAATAATGCTATTTTGTTTGAAGCAACGGTGGGAAAGCAAGTTTGTCTTCTTCTTCTTTTCCCGAAAAAATTTGCTACGAAAGAAAACTACTGATTCAACCAGATCTTCATCTTCTTCGTTAATCTGTTTCTAGATCTAGGTTTGTCGTTCTGCATGACTGACATTCAATGGCTGACTCCTTTTTTTCTGATTTGATTCTGTTCTTATTTGCCTAACCCTCGCCTTTGGATCAACGATGTCTCCAAATTTTGTTTTCTAGGGTCTGAATTGGATCTTCAATGTGAGAGATAGAGAATACAGATGGGTAAGGAGAGAAGGAATGGCAACGGGAATCATAATTTTGATTATAGACGCGAAGAAAATGATTACGACGAGGCGGATCGAGGGGTAATCGGAAAGAACAATTGTCATTCTAATGGCGGGAAATTATTGCCAATTTCGTCTTCGCCTGGCGCGAGTTCCATCGAGCATACCGTTTCCAAGTTTGACACTCTTGCTGGGGTTGCCATCAAGTACGGTGTCGAGGTAATCTGTTTGCCTCACTTTGTTTTTCGGACTGATTTTTGGATGTGCGAGGATCATTTTTGTTCAATTTTCTCTGGAATTTTCTTTCTTAGTTGATTTCGACAGCTAATTTGCCACTCCTCTGACGATGCGTTGTATTCTTTTGAATTGAGTGATTAAGACTTTGATTTTTTATGATTCTATTTTCCATTTTTTCTTATTTTTAGGTTGCTGATGTAAAAAAGATGAATGGGTTGGTTACGGACCTTCAAATGTTTGCATTGAAATCTCTCCAGATTCCGCTTCCTGGAAGGCATCCCCCATCTCCTTGTTTATCAACTGGTTCTAGTAGCGCAAGGTATTAGGCGCTGTACTTTATAATTTCAATGCCTTAACCTATCTGAAGAAAATGAACATTAAAATGCATTTTTTTGTATGATTGGGAAGAACCATCATAATTTCAATGACCTCTCTGATGAAATTGAACATAAAAATGCATTTTTGAGTATAACTTTTTCAGGCATTATGGGTTGTCAAAAGTTAAGTCTCAAGGAGAGTTGGGTACATATGACTAGGATTTGAGATATGCCTTCCCTTCAAACTTATTCTTTGTTTAAGTCTATTTTTTTCATGATTTGTCATTTCTTTAGCTTCAGATTCAGGACCGTTTTCCTTTTAATCTTTCTACGCATAAAATGTCGCTGACTACGAATTGTTGTTTGCAGCACGGAATCAAATCCATTAGATTCATTTCAGTTTTCGCGAGGAAAGTTTTCCCAGAATAACGTATCTCCAGCCATGAGTTCTTTACAAGGTTACTACGGTCTAAAACCAGCTGAGAAAAACAATTCTAGCGAAGACTGTGAACTGACTGTCTATAGAAGAGGCGGTTCCCAGTATTTTGAAGATGAACCAGTGCCTGGAGGTTCACCATATTCCAAAACACCTATAAACCATCATCGAAAATCTAAGAGTCTAGCTAATGGATTCTTTGATGAGCATCGTGAATTTGCAGAAGCTGGAGCAGCTGATTCAGACAAGTCTAGTGAGAAAGTTGTCCGAAGACGACTAAAATCTGTAGCTGATTTTACTCACATCCCTGAAATGCTAATGAAGGAAGATAATATATCGAGTGGTGGATTTTCTTCGACAGCGGGAAAGGGCTTGGCTCTGCGATCTAAGGCAATTAGTCGAACTGGTTTAGCGAGTGATGCCGAATCGAACGGTCTGAATTCAATTCCAGTCGGCTTGGGGGATTCATTTGTTCTTGATGGATTCTCTTCTGTTAGAAAGTCTCCGAGCACTTCTAGTTTGCAAGATCAAGAAGAAAGTAGTTCCTTATCCAAATGGTCTGCTTCAAAGTGGAGCTTGAAAACCGATTTTCAGTCTCTTTCCTCAGCAGCCATTACCAGACCGATATTCGATGGCTTGCCGAAGCCAATCACAGGTCGACGTAACAAAGCTGCACTTGATTAATTCATTACGAAAGAATTACATATTTTTATTGATTTTTGATCCCATATTTATCCTGCCCTGCCATTTATGCTTGCCTCCTTTGTGGGTAGATAGAAAGAAAGAAATAAGAGGGAAAGAAATTAGATATTGTGTCTTGTTAGTAAATGAAATTTCATTTTTGGTTTCTGATGGAGAACTACATTGGAGTTGATAAAAGAGGAGCACTTTAAGTTGTGTTGGACCCATCCTTGAGAGGAAACAATTGTTTATAAAATATTTATACATTTCTTTTTCCAATTATTCTCACTCTATTTCCTTGTTATTACACAAGAAGAGCTGGTTTACTTGATAAGTTTTATATTATTGATTATTTGGTAATTGTTTTTTCTTTGCATTGTTTCAAGATTCTTTCTGAAGTTTTAGGTTCAAATCCTTGCTCGTTTTTAGCTTTCTAGGCATGTATTCATTCAGATTGAGCTGAGCTCAAGAGGCATATTGTCTTACAAGTTTGTTCACTTTGAAGTTCATCTAGTTTAAGCCTAATGTCGCTTCAAACATGGCAATGGAGCTCGATTAAATTATTGGCGAATCATTTGCAGGTACAAAAGAGATTCTCTTGGAAGGTATGCTTATTTAATTAAGTTTGAAAATGGTTTTGAAATGGTTGTTTAATGTGAAAAGGACATCATTGTCTCGATTTGTTGAATCTATGATTCCAAGCACATAATTCAATGTATTATTATGAAAGATGTGATTTATATAGTTTGTAGAAGAGTCTTAAAAATGCATAATTTGATTTTTTTTACATGAAAATGTTGACTAATGATCACTTTAAACATGACCCTCTGAATTATTTTTAATGATCATTCGTTGTATTTGTAATAATTTAATAATTATTTAAAATAATAAAGTGAATAGGACATAAAAATCGTGAATAAGTTAAAAATAATAGATATAAATTAATGAAAAAAAGCCCCACTGGCTTTGATGTTTGCCTGTCATGTCTGGTAGACCCGGGATGTTTTTTGTTTCTCAGTGTCGGCATAGCGCTCTTCACAAATCTTTTGCCTATATCTTCAAGCCACTTTGTCTGAACATGAAAACTGGAAAAAGGCAGCATTCATTTAATTAATATATATATATATATATATTATATAATTTCCCTTTAGCTCAAAAACTCATGAAAGGCTGTCACGTTTATTCTTTTTTCATATTAGTGAAAATATTTATGAAAAATAATTTATTATAGTATGGAAATCGAACACCTCAAACGGAGCCATTTTTCATACAATATCCTCTTTATTAAATTTTTTAACCTTAATTGATCATCATGTATCGCATGCCACTGCTTTCAATTTACACTATTTAATAATCAAATAATTGGCTGAAAATTAGCATGTACTATAATAATTAAAGTTAAAAATTGAAAATAAAAATTACATTTATTAAGAGACGTAATTGACGAACAACTAAGGAAGACTAGGACTGAAAAATGATCGCGAGCGATGAGTTAACATAAAAAATTAACTTGTATGACTAAATTGAAAGGTTTGATGTGTTAGTTGTTAAAAAAATTCATTCAAGATGTCTAATAAAATTACACAAATCAAGTTAAAGAAGATGGATCTAAGAATGACATTTATGCACAACAACCTAGTAAACAAGTTACATAAACTAACCCATGCTCGACAGCCTGACTGCCAGCCAGAGGGATTTGGCCAAGAACTCCACCCCGGAACCAATCCCCTCTTAATCATGGCAATTTCAATTTTTTAATAAATATTAAAAATAATTATTTCAAATATAATATATTAACAAAATTTTAATTATATTAATTAATATGTAAAATAATATAATAAGAGGTCTTCTGGATCAGTATTGAAATAAAAATTTCCAAATTTCTTCAACTCTCCAAAAAATATGAAAAGTGAAATATAATAAAACAAAAATACCAATTTAAAAAAGAGAAGTCCCCTTCCCCTTCTTGTCTCCACCAATCTCAAACTTCTTGCATCTCTGCAAAATATGAGTCACATTTATTAATGACAACCAAAAAACATATAATAAAGACACAAGCTCGGAAAACAACAACGCATGCTAACCTTAATAGGGTGCTGGGATACATGTTTGCAACTTTGACATTGCAGCCTCAGCACGATCTTCTTTGTCGTTTTGGCCTAAGCAAGATACAAAAACTTTCAACATTACTGTTATAATTACAACTTTAGATACAAAATATTCGAAATTAGGTTCCATTCCTTAAGATTTCAGGGATTTAAGAAACATGGAAACAAAAATTTGTCACCTTCTTGTGAAACACTGGCTTGGTTTGCCCACCATAACCTGATTGTTTGCGATCATAACGACGCTTCCCTTGTGCAGCAAGACTATCTTTACCCTTCTTATACTGGGTAACCTTGTGCAATGTGTGCTTCTTGCACTCCTTGTTCTTGCAGTAAGTCTTTCTAGTCTTAGGAACGTTCACCTAATTTCACAATTTCAAATACTCATCAAATAAGTTTCTGAAGTTCAAGCAACAGTGATGATGGACAACTCTTCATTTTCAAAAATTTCTAAAATTTATAAGAACTATTCATATGTAATGTCAGGTCGGAAGCTTAAAAATGCCAAGAAAAAATCTTCCTTAAGAAATAAATATCAAACAAAAGCAGTTTATGCTTTGCAACTCCGAAGAATCAGTGTAACATTTGTACGCCCATTGAAAAATATAGCTATTTAACTACAACAAAAAAATGGCTGCAAAATCATCAAGAATTCATATGCTCAACAGCCAGTTCGAAGAATTTATCTCATGAACCAAACTTTCAATAACATAGAACGTTAATTGAAAGAAAGGCAAGCAGTAAATATTTACATAGCACACTATAAAATCTAATTGAAAAACCGAAGTAAATAACCATGACTGATACACTGAGGTCCCAGGACAAATTCTCTTTCAATTCGCTTCTTTATCAAATAAGCATACTGATAAAAACAAGAAAAACGTTCGCAGCACCAGACCATGTACGATTCATTCCTATCGTTTAGTTTTTTTTTCAAACGACAAACATAATGCCAAGACTATATGATCGCCATATCTTTTGGTTTCTATGCTCTCGTAAATTCCTAAATAGTGAAACTTGATCGCAGAAAAAAAAAATGAAACGGATAGTAAAATCGAAGAGTTCAATTCAGAAATCTAACATTAACACCCGAAAATGGAGCAAAATAGCAAAGATCAAAAAGAGAGCGAGAGAGCCAATACCATGGCGGTCCGGCGGCTAGGATTGGAGCAGCTTCTCGGTGGTAACCTAGAATGCATGAAAAAGCCAACTGCTACACTCCATATATTTAGGGACGGGTGGGGGTAAGAGCCGGGCCGGGCTAACTATTTTACGAACCGGTCCGTGTGATTCCGGTTCCAAGAAACAAGATATGGAATCAATTTTTCTAAAACCTGAAACCGGCCCATTGTTTTAAATAAAAATTAAAAAATACATTGTTTTAAATAAAAATTAAAAAAATGCATTATTTTAAATATTATATTATATTTAGATAGAATTTTGGGTAGAATTTTTGGGCAATTTTAGGATTTGAGTCATTAACTAATTATTATAAATAATTACTTATATTGTTTATAGGTGATATATCATCTATTGTAATAGTTAATAATTAAGTATTCAAAAGATAAAATTATTAATTATATTACAGTAATTATGATAATTAAATGTTTCAATGCAACAATATTAACTACGAAATAATGTTACTTGTTTTCATGACTTGCGTCGGGAACATTTATTACCAAAGTGCTCCGGCGATTCCTCTCCAGAAATCCTTCGTAAACCACCACCTTTTTCATGTACAAATCGGAGTCCGTCTCCAAATTCTTCAACTTCCGGCGACTGTCTTCAATATTGTTCGTCGATTCCGGCAAAGATCTTAGAAGAGGAAGTATATATAACCACACCGATGTGCATATAATGGCGTATAGTTTTCCCCATAGCAAGATTGTTAACAACGCCACCGTTAAAATGGAAATTCCGGCGACGGGATTGGGAAATTTCATGCTTGGTTGGTCTCCGGGCGGTGAGTTTGTCGTTGATTTTAGGTGCGTCGTCGGAACAGATGAAGATTGTACAGTGAGCTTGCTTTTGACAATCTCCACCGCCGGACTTCGCCGGTTGTTGACTTTGTCTACGATCGCCGCCGTTCTCCGGGCGGCGAACTTGGGTGATCTGTAAGTGCTTCCTTCTGGAAAAAAAGAAATTTTAGGACCGCCTGGGATGAGTTTTGGATCAGGCTCCGTCATATTTGTCTGAAAAAAGAAAAACAAATTAATTTTAGCCCAGAAATCAGATAAATTGTCGTAAAAATTTCTCGTGTTCGTACATCTTTATCTTCTCCGGCAAGGGTCTGATCAGCTACACCTGGTTTGAATTCAGCCAACACCCGTGGGAGTTCATCTCCAGAGTTACGGCGGGGCTTCGACTGGCAGGTTGACTTCTTAGTCGTGGCCGGCATGTCATCGTCCTTTTTCTCCGTTGAAGCACCGGATTTCTTCAGGTTCAGCCTAAACACAGAAAGCAATGATCGTCTTCTCCCGCGACCGGATTCCATACCTTCCGGCGACTTTCTGCTGCGAAATTCCGGCGAAAACCAAAAACAGCAAAGAAAATCATGGGTTTTCATCTTGGATCGGGGGGCTTTCCCGGCGAGCTTGGCCATGAGAGACTGAGCAAGATTGTTGTCGACGTGAAGACCAAAAACATTAGACTGGTCTGCGATTCTATAACTGCAGATCGAATTTTTCTATTGTTCTATCAAAATACTATTAAAATAATTTCTACGTGTGGAAATCTCAGAAAAAAAATTGTGTTTGGCAAACACTTCCCAAGATCTGAACCGGTCGGCCTGTCTCACTTCCAACTGTTCACATCATTACACGTTGAGTTATGTAATATAATACCGAGTTGACTCAGTTAACGAAACTAACGAGGAGCCCCGTGGGCTTCGAGAATACAAATTTAGTCTCTTAAAACGAACTTGTTCGGCGCAAGGGCTTGCAATAAGAAATGAACGGCGAGAGATTGGATGTCTTGAAAATGGCCGTAGATCGAGATGGACACGTGTCTCCATATTTTGATAAATTGCTTTTGTCTACGTCGTTGAAGATAAATTGGCGCTATTTACTCGTAAGTTCATAGCACGAGTAATTGGTCTTGCTCCAGGGTGGTGATATATTAATGGTATAAATAAGGTTTTGGCATTACGATTCTCAGGCGGCTCGTGGAGACAACGATGGCGAGCAAGGAAACAGTGAGAAGGGCGGAAGAGTTAGTAGAGAAGATCATGGGAGGTTACGATGCCTCGCACGATCCTTCGCATGTCTGGAGAGTTCGAGACCTTGCTCTCTCTCTTGCGCGCGAGGAAGGTCTTTCTTCAGACCCCCACGCCATGGAAATTGTACTCTCCTGGTTCTTCATCTCGATTCTAGATCAACAACTCAGACTTTTTTCTTTGATTGACATGAATTTGAGCTGCAAGATCTCTTGGTCTGATAAAGAGACGAGTAGTGCGTATATTTTTGCTTATTTGTACGGATAGATTTAACATGGAAATTGAATTCTGACAATAGAAGAGGCTTGAAACTTTTTGTAGGGGCGTTCTTGCTTGAATCTTTGATTTTTTTTTTTTTAATTTGAAGTGCTTAGCATTAAGCGTTATCACATGAAAAACCAATTATGGATGACTAGTTATGTTTTATCCGGACGGAAGTTGAAAATCGGAATTAGTTTTTGTTTTTCTGTTTCTACTTGCACAATTAATATGGTATGCACATAAATTTGAGGTACTCTTTTCGTCTTTCTAATCCTAATATGGTATCCTTGGCAGGTAGAGCTTGCTGCACTGCTTCACGATATAGGTAGGTACTCACGCCCTTTAGTAGTCTCCTTTCTCCGGTTTCTGTATTCCCAATTTCCCATTGAAAGAATTCACGTGAGTGATTCATTAGGAATAAGATATTTGCTGTGGTTTTGTGTATGACTTGGATATGGGAAAGTTTTTTTTCCCTCATCTTAACATGTGTAAAATTTCAAGCGATGATTCTAGTGCCTCACTTGCAATTCTTTTCCTTCTTCTGAATCTACGTCAGGGTGGAATAGCTTATTCAGTCTTGCAATTGAAAATGTATGATGGATTTTCACGGAATTTATAATTGAACACAATTCGGCACTCCTTTGTTATTTTTTCTTGAATTTTTTTGTGATATGATCTTCAGACAACTGATCTCAATAATAAATGGCCAAATGCAGGTGACCACAAATACTTGAGGTTTGTTCTCCATCTTTAAGTATGCTGATTTTTTGTGTTCCATTTAACGTAAATAGAATTTGAATATTAACTTGCCATTGAATCGATAGAATGCTTAATCTCTTTTGAATTTTTGTTTGAAAATTCATTTGATAGACCTTAAGGTCTGCCGGAATAGGAAAATGTTATTGTCAAAATTTTCAGTTTTGATAAAATAACTAGGACTGCACTTCAATGGTCCTTCTTATGTGTAAAATAACGATGAAACATATTGTTGTCCACTATATTCCTATTCTTGTAAAGTCAACTTTTCTACTGATCTTGCAATAAAGCAGCGACGAATCTGAAAAGAACCTTGTCGAGCGTTTTCTCGAAGAGGAGTGTCTGGAGGAGAGCAAGAAAAAACAAATAACAGAAATCATCAATGGCATGGGTGAGTTTGCTGAACTTACAAAAGAATAGTAAATATTACACTCCTATTCCACAGTGACTGAGGCACTCAAGCAGCTGTGGTGGCAATTATTCCTATCTTTCTAGCTATTTAGCTTTCATCCATGACAGTGTATTTTATTACACGATGCGCTTCTGAATTTCCAGGCTTCAAAGATGAGCTCGGTGGTACTACAAACAACAAGTATTCTCTAGAGTTTGGGGTTGTGCAAGATGCTGATCGTTTAGATGCAATTGGAGCTATTGGTAGTATTTTCATAAAATCAAGAAACAAACACCATTAGTGTTTCTTATCCAAGTTTCACCTGGCCTTGATTTCTTATAAGTTTACGTTACAAAAACTATGGTGACTATGATTATTCTCATTAGGAATCGCTCGATGTTTCACCTTTGGGGCAAGTAAGAAAAGAGCGTTACATGATCCAAACATTCTGCCGAGATCAAACTTATCGAAGGAAGCCTACACGAAGAGCGACAAACAGACTACTGTGAATCATTTTCATGAGAAGCTTCTCAAGCTAAAGGATTTGATGAAAACAAAGGTAAAAACCCTGAACCTACCTACTGAAAAACCGATAAGATTATGCATAAATCCTTTAACATAATCTGTTTGTACTAACAAACTACATTTTGGGGTCTGAATTCTGATTTCAGGCTGGACAGAGGAGGGCCGAAAGGAGGCACAATTTTATGGAGGAATTTCTGAACGAGTTTTATGAAGAATGGGATGGAAAAGTATGAACACTCTCTCATCTTTGTCCATTTTACAGACTATGTACATAAAAAACAAACCTGTCATGCGTGTTTAATCCCCCATGATTTGTCTGAACAAACAATATATGTGTCTACTGCGTGTTGTGTTTTTCTATTTTTCAAAATGTAAAACTGTTTTGAAAATCTACTTCCTGAAGTGTCAAGACTGGATTATTGGAAACATATATTGCTTCTCTCTCTACAAATTTTTCAGTCATATTTAAATATACAAACACACCCATTTCAAGAAAAATATAATCATAACATAATTAAGCATTTAATCAATGTAATTTAATGTGTGTATATATTTATTTGAAGTTCATTCTACTCTCTCCTGTAAAGCTTTACCTTCAAACCATGCTTCATATACATTGTCAATGCAAGCTTTGGCAAAACAGGGTGGCCTTCTTCAACCTTCACACGGAATCGATGAATAATCGACGCGGCCGCATATTTCATTTGGTAGATCGCAAAGTCTCGGCCTAAGCACAGCCTCGGGCCGCCATTGAAGGCCGTGAATTTGTATGCTGACTCGCTCGTGAACCGCCCGTCTTTCAGCCATCTTTCGGGTTTGTATTCTCTGCAATCTTTTCCCCATATCAATTCCATTCTTCCCATAGAGTAGATCGCGTATATTACCTTTGTTCCTTTTTTTAGAAATGTTCCGTCTGGAAATTCATCGTCTTCAATTACCTACAAATAGGAGAAGTAGCGTCGAATTTTGATTGAGATCATATTTTTTCGATAATCTTAGCATATAACCGGTTCAGAATAAACCAAACCCATTTTCAATTTTGTTGCCTATATTGAATTTGGCGTAACTTTCGTTTGCATGACCGGTCTACCATATAATGATCGATCGTTTTATTACCAAGAATAATTAATCTATATTTTACAGAACAATAGGATGATTCATAATCGAATCTCAATTTTAGTTTGCCGATGTCTCAGCTATCGGTAAAAACCAAGAGGCCCAGACCGGACCAGCCCGATTTTGATCAGGTCCCGGACTTGATTTTACTTAAAAACCAGACCGGACCAGATAAGTTCATCCCTAGTTTTTTCATTTTTGGCTGGTTTGGTCTGTCGGATGACATCAAACCGAACCGAACCACAACAAGAATATCATTACCTAACATATTAATATGTAATTTAAATTAAATTAAAATTACCTCTTTGTGATCAACAGGAACAGAGGGATACAATCTAAGAGCTTCAAAAAGAGCAGCCTGCAAATACTCCATCTTCTTTATTTCCTCTGCCTTCAAAACAACACAGCTTTCTCTCTCGTCTATCTCTCCTATTATTTTCCTTATCTCTCTTACTATTTCCTCCTCCACCGCCGGATTCCGGCCAACCAGCCAGAAAAACCAGCTCAGCGCCACCGACGACGTGTCTCTTCCGGCGAGTATGAAATTTACACAAATATCCCTCAAGAACTTGTCTGAAAATGGCTCCCCATTCTCGTCTTTCAGCCCCATGAAAACCGTCAGAAGGTCTGATCTTTCTGTTTCTTCGCCATTGTTAAGACAGAGCTCTTTCTTCCTTGTCTGAATCACGTTTTCTGCAAATTTGTTCACAGCTTCAATGGAAATTCTAAGCTTCTTCTCGACTCCAATATCGAAGTGTCTGTATAAATCAAGTTTTTGGATAATTTGTCATTGATTTAAAAGCTCTTAAGTTTCATATTAATTTCATTTTTTTGGGTTTTGAATAATTTTACCTCATCGTTTTCCACACAAAACTTGGTGTGACAAAGCGTAACACGGTCACTTCAGTTGCCTCCTCGAAGGCTTTAGCAAATGGAATCTCCGGCAGGCCTTGCCGGAGACAACCTGGGTCAACCCCGAAAGCAATCATGCAAATGTTGTCGAAGGTTAGCCGGAGAAGAACGTCTTGGAGGTCTATCACGGCGGAGCTCGCGGCGGAATCCTCCAGCACCGGTAGTAGCCGAGAATGAACAAGGTCAAACAACGAGTCAATCGTTAATTTACGGAACTTACTTGAATGAAACTCGATACTCGCCGTCTTCCTCTGTTGCCGCCATTTCTCGTCGTCGGCGTTGAATATTCCGGCGCCGAGAAGATCCTCAACGGTGTCTCTAAAAAACGGCCCTTTAGGATATTTTGTGAACTTTGTTTTCAAAATATGCTCGATGTTTTGAGGATTTGATGTGACAACACAGTTCAGGCTGGTAAATGATGGCCCTTTGAAAACAAAAGTTCCCATTTGCCGGCGAAGAACGCCGGTGATCCATTCGTACAAGTTGGTCTGAACTCCGACGATCAACGACGGTAACATTCCGACGAGGGGCCATACAGTCAGGCCGTGTCGTCTCTTTTTCCTCATCGAGTTTATAGCCATGAACACAAAAACTGCAAATAAGAGCTCGACGAGGCTGACATCGAAAACGGAGAAGATAAGCCGGAGAGTGGCTTTTCCCGGCGAAGGGTCGCCGGAGGTGGAGTTTGAGGGGATGATCATGGAGTTTGAATGAGTTGGAGATAGAAAATTCATGGGGGAAGCTGGAGAGGGTAGTGCACTAATTAGCTTGAATGTGGGTGTAGAGAGAGAGAGAGAGAGAGTCATGGGAATATAGAGGGGAGTTGATTGCTTTTCTTGTGGTTTACATGTTTGATTTGAGCACTTAATCGCTTCAATTTGGTGAGCTGAATTTCAAAAGGGTTGCTTCAATTTGATCCCAATTCCTAATTTGAGATTTCATTTTTGTTTCTTACAAGCAAAACTCTATGAGCATACATTACACGTCCAACTTATCGATCAAAAATGACTAAAAACAAGTCTTAAAACACAAAATTAAACTGCACGTCTCGTGCGATTTCAACAGCATTTCTCGCACTTAGCCATCATGGGTAACTTTTATTTTTGGCTAATTTACGTTTTTGAGAGTTTATCTCTCTAAATTACCGAATAATACCAAACGGGTACGTGAGAAATGAGCAAAATAGAGTACAAATGTGGGATGGAGTTTGGTTTAAAAGATTGGAAAATGGAAAAAAAAAAAGTAGGCAAGTAGACGAAGGGAAGGAATTTAGGGGGAGGGGAAGTTGGTGTGGCGGATGGCCTAAGTTTAAACCAAGTTCTTTCTTATTCTACTTTTTAGTTATTATTTTAATCTTAATTCTTTTATTTACTACTTACAGTATGTCTTTAGTTATTTTGTAGGGTTTAATTTATGCCACTCGACAAAGACTCTTTTCATTGCTGTTTAGTCCCTACGATGAAGCTCGTTCTTTTTGTTTCTAAGGGCATTTTGGTCCAAAATAATTTTGCGGTTTTTAGCTTTTTTTTTCTTTGGCTCTAGTTGTGTTAGAATTAGTGACTTTAATTATAATTGGGTCGGGTTTAGATCGTTAATATAATTTTCCACTTTAATTATATTAGTTAATAGCATTTATCCACACTATAATTTTCAAAGCTAATGTACATTTACTCTATTAAATAAATTAAAATAGATAAATCACTTCCACAAGACAACTGATCCAACTCAATGAAACATTCTCAAAACAAAAAAAACGAAGCCTTGATTCTCTCCTCAATTACATCTAAGTTTTCTTCTAACAATTGAAAAATCCGGGCCCAGCTCGAGATAGAAGCTCTTTCCCGGCATCATTTCCCATCGCAATCATGTCTTCGAACGCGTACAACCCCTTTCTAGAAGTTTCCAAAACTGAAATTCGATACAGAAACGTATGCAGTCGTCAAATTTCACATAAAGACTTAAATTTTGGATCAAAGCAATAATAATATCGAAAAAAAACATGTTTCTACCTTTAGTCCCGTCCGGGGACGCCACTAACCCTCTGAATAGGCAGTTACCATTTTCGTCTTTGCTCGCATATCCGGCGATCGGGGTTCGGCACGAGCCGTCTAATGTCAAAAGAAACGCTCTCTCACATGCCACAGCTAGTCTTGTTTCTTCATGATTCAACGAGGCAATGTAATTAGCCTGCAAAATCAAAATAAATTTAACTAAATTCTACCAAAAATGTTATAATTTCTGTGTTCTTGTAACTAAATCACGTAATTTTGGATTTTGGTTTTCGTATTTTTAGCACAATTCGCAATTTTTTCGAGAATATATTTAAGATTTCGATGTTTGTTGTAACTTCTACAATGAAAACAAGCATTAACCAAAAAGATAATGTTAGATCTACTTTCTTATTAACATACTTTATTATTATACATGTTGATGTATCTAACTGTAATTGATAAAATAATGATAATAAATAATTATAATAAATAATTATTTTAATTATAATATATTAAATACATTTTAAATAGATGAATCACAATTCGATATGTCAGCTGATATAATAAGAATGTATGTTAAACAAGTAAACCTAGCATTACTTCAATCAAAATTCAAGCATACCATTTTATCATCATTGCTTCTGCAAGCAATTCCAATGGCCCCTTGAGCAACGGCAGGAAGCATTTCATCGATCGTTAAAATTGATGTCACGTTTTCTGTTATGCTTAAACGCTTGAGTCCTGCAAGAGCCAATAACGTCGCTTGGACCACTCCTTCGCTAAGTTTTCTCAGCCTCGTTTGCACGTTTCCACGAAAATTCTCTTGAACCTGTAATGATAAAATCGATCAAAAACAAATAATAAAATGGGAGGATTATTTAAGAGAAAAAAAAACAATTGATGAATGTTTTTAACTGTTATGTGGTCTATTTTCTTTTTTATTCTACGTTACGAATCTACTTTAAGTTTTTGTTTTACGCTTTTTAAATACATGTAAATATTAAGTCACAAAACTCGAAATTGCAAATTTATTTTCATAATAGATTTACTCATCTGCTTTCATATATTTCCCAAAGAATACGCAAACTACTTGCGCTCGTTTAAATATGAGATTTAGGATTGAAATTAACCTTAAAACCTTCTCTATATTTTAAAGAATAAAAAAAATTAGTTAATCTATTAAATAAAAATCATGGAGTGGAAATTGCAAATTTATCGTGGAAATTGCAAAACTCATGGAGTGCAAATGGAAACTCGAAATTGCAAATTTATCTTCATAATAAGATTTACTCATTTGCAGTGGTATTTTCCTGAAGAATAAAATTTAAGTTAAAGAACAAAGAACATAGTATAAAACTTGAAAACTACTGGCGTCCTTTAAAAATGAAATTTAGGATGGAAATCAACCTTAAAACGTTTTCTATATTTTAAAAACCAAATCAAAACAAACATGGTTAATGTATTAAATAAAAACCATGGAGTGGAAGCAATTTCAAGAATCAAACTTAAAGATAGGAATTGACTCATAACAATTTCATGGTAATGATAAAAAATCTTGAGAAATGAATTTCATAAAACTTACATTGAGAGACGGATATCGATTTAGAAGTTGAGACTTTCTTCGAAGAGAAGCCGTCCCGACAATACTGCCAGCTGGCAACTCCGCCAACGAAGGAGAAGTCAAAGAAATAAACGCATCTCGCACGTCCTCGCGCGGGAGATTACATGGAAGGATCGTTTTTTCAGGCAAATAAGTAGGAACGTCTTTCATGGAGTGCACGGCAATATCAATATCGCCATTGATGAGTGCTTCGTCTATCTCTTTAGTGAATAGACCTTTCCCACCAATGTCGGCCAGTGGCTGGGTGAGTATATTATCGCCTGTCGTTTTTATTACTATGATTTGAATGGCCCCTTCTTCGGCTAGTTCGGAATGAGAGGCCATTAGTTTATCTCGAGTTTCGTGAGCTTGAGCCAATGCTAATGGGCTGTCCTATACCAAAAAAGAGAATCAATAAACCAGAAGAGAGAAATCAATTGCAAAAAATTTGGAGTACAAGAAGGAAAATTTTGAATAATTTGAATCACTTTAATGAAGAGTAGTAATCATGAAATCTTGTTGTTAGATTTTGGTGACTCTAAATCCTTTATTTTACTCCATAAATTTGTGTAAGATGAAATCGTGAAAAGCAAGGTGAAGTTTTGATTTTTGACAGATTTTTTTTCCATCTTCGAGTGTTTTCTAAGAAAACTCGTGTTCTGTTCAACTTCTTAAAAGAATTACTATTTTTGAAATGCCCCAAAAAAGAAATTAGAGATTGAAAATTGCCACTCAGTAATAGCCAAAACATGGCCAACTCTCATTCTTGCATCCGATTTTTCCAAAAAATAAGGCATAACTAAGTTCATTCCAAGCCAATGTCATTATGAAAACTAAAGCAAACACACAACTGGACAATGTACATCTATGAGATAGTAATATCGTTCCTCAATTTGACCAAAAAACCCATATTTCGATAATCATTCAATTTCATTCAAGATCCTGCAGTCTGAAGAAAAATCAGCAGTTATATTGTACTCAACTTTTCATTTAAAAAAGCAGAAACTTTCTACATCCGAGAATAAAAAGAACAAAATTCGGATAAATTCAGGAAAAAAACGAAATCCTAATCCAATGTAGCCATCAAAAGACAACTTATTTCCTGTACAAAATACAAAAAAAAAACAAAAAGATAAGATCACCCAATTCAGCATTCATCAAACCAGGACGTAATTAGAAATAACAGTGAAAGAAGTACCTTCCTCTGGTGCCGATTCTGATGAGAGCGACCTTGGTCTCCAGAGCCTGTGGCTCCACAGCAACAGAGGCCCTAATGGCTGCCATTTTAGAATGTTTCTTGTTCAAAGAAGACAAAAATGGGGTTTTTGGTAGAGCAAAACCGAGAACAGAGACCGACCCGGACCGATTCAGCACTGGATGATTGACACCCAGAGAAGCTAAAGTTTCCATTTCCCAGTTTTTTATAGTGAGAGAGAGAGAGAGAGGAAAGAAGAGAGGGGATGAAGAAGATGGAGGAGCTGAGAAAAGTACCCAGTGAGTGGCATAATTGGAGGTGGATAGGATTATACAGTCCAGTTTCTCGGCAGATCTCACCTTCAAATTCTAAAATATTACTTTGCCTGCCACGCCGGCAGAAGTAATACCCGAAAAATATTAAAGACTTTAACAATTTCTCCCATAACTATTAGAATAATTGTACTGATAATTTATAGTTTATTACAATTTTAAGTTATATATTATCATCACGTTTTTTTAATTAATTTTAACAATATTTTTTTTAATTATTAAATACAACAAAGTTATTTTTTTAATTTTTTTAATTATTAAAATTTACGGTGTTTATTAATGACGTTTAAAATTAAATATATATGGTGAGACTACTTTCATAATTCATATAGAAATTTACTATTTAACCAAATTTAAATTTAGTTAGTGCCAAATTTATCTAAATTGTTAATTAGATCATTTAAGATCTATTAACTTGTTACACTAGTGGAAATATATTGAACTTAGCAACAAAGTAGCAATTTCGACCCCTCTTTGGCCTCCTTACACCATCAAAGAAGCCGATTCTAGTTCAAATTCTCCTGACCCAAGATCCATAATCTATGATGTCAAACCATGAAAATTAAATTAAATGTATTTGAAGCTTTTTCTTTGAAAATAGATAAAAACATCTCCGGGATCAAAGTTTGAAACCCGATCGCAAAACAAGACAAGACAAACATAAATGTTTGTTTTGTTTCAAAAATTGGAACCGAACTGGATTGAATCAGCTGTATAGTCATCAATGTACGATAGAGTTCTAGCCGACTTTTCTTGCCTAAGCTAAAAAATCAAACTATAAATTTAACGATAATAACACGAAGCTTAGTGCCTAACAGGGTTGCCTAAGAACAAGGGTCATAGGAAGCGTACATTTTCAATACGGTTATTTAAAACGGTGGAACCTTAAAATTTGATATTCCCATTATTAATTTGAATTTACTATAGGCTGATGTGTGTAAGTATGATAATTAATTTATACATCTCAACGTGACAGCCGTATTATTAAAAAGAATTAAAATTTAATATATTGAGCTTATTCTAGAAAAGTGATTAGCATAAGCACCAATTAATCACAAATCATTAGAGCTTCCAAAATCACTAATTATGGAAAGAGTGACGTTCTTCAAAAACGTACCTAAAGCAGCGTACTCGTCAAACATCCTAACATCAGATCTGGACCGTACAAACTGTGGAAAAAACAGCCTGAAGCTCGTAAAAATAAGAAATCCAACGGTCAGAGGAGCAGAGATAAACGCCGGCAACCGGAACTTTTCGGCCACCGTCTTTTTCACCATTATTTCCGCCGTCACGCTCAGTCCGTTGACGATGAAGAACCAGGTCACCTCCCATGTGGGCCACACGCGCCCAAAGTAGAAGTAGATGAGCTCGTGCATTAGACCAGAGACGGCGAATGTGGCGATGACAGCGGGAATCGGAGCCCATTTCCGGTTAACAAAACTCGACGACAGTTTCCGGCAAGGTTCGTAAACCGTCTGCCGGAGAATCTCCGAGACAACGAGATTCCATCGATATCCCCAAAAATCTTGCAGAGAGGTGGAGAGGTAAGGCTCGTTGAACGACGGCTCGAGCTCTACTCCGGCGAGGGCCCAAACAATCGCCGCAATACTGCCTAAACCGGTTTCCAGCAGTAAATAAATGAACAAGATATAAACAAACAGAACAAGATTCCGATCCCAATCGGCGGTGAAATCAAACACAAGAACACAAATCAAAGCACCGAGAAGTAAACCCTTGGCGAGAAATTTAGCTCCGATTATGCGATTCAAATCTAAATCTGATCTGTTTTTTGAAATTCGAATTGGTAGGCAGAAAATCGCCAGAAATTGAGCGAACGAGATAGATCGGAGTGAAGTCCAAGGGCCGGCGTCGAAAGCTAGGAGGAGAAGCTTGAAATTAGCAAGCCAAGAGAAGAGAAAAGCCAAGGAACCTCCAATATGAATAGAGGTGAAATCCAGAGGAAGAAGTAGAAAGAGGACGACGACAGGGAGAAGAAGAAAAAGCCTGGTTAAACCTCCGGCAACTTTTCCGGTGACGATGAAGGAGTAAGTTAGAGAGAAGAAGATGCAGAGACTTGCTCTGAAAAAGTTGTAAATCTCTCCCTCCATCTTCTCTTTCACCGCCAACTTTTTGCAAGTCTTGTTTATACTGTATAATGACCGAACCGGTCGAACCGGAATGGATGGTATTTTTATCCGGTTCATCCAATAAATTCTGCTCAACGAACCGGTTTTGAAGAATATTACATTATATAGAGACGATAAATGAAATAAAACAGTTTTATAGTTGTATACTAAGTCCGGTCAACGTCTTACATTAGTACATGCAACCGGAGCCTGCCGGTCAACGTTTTTTTCAGCCTCATTTCCAATGTCAAACTAAGAGTAGCTGCCACGATAACTGAGGGTTTCCAACACCATATAAATCTACTAGTAGTGTCGAAATAAGACAAAATTCTTATTCCAAATGACAAAAAATGTAAACCAAACAACCTAATCAAGAATCTGAACCTGTCATCACAATATTATTCGATTTAGATCATAACTTGTATAGTTTTATTATTGTATTATGTCCAAAATTCATTATGCTAGTTATGAACTGATAATTCATTTATAAACTATCATCATTTTTTGTCATTGGGCAATGTAACAATTTAATTAATATCTCATCTGCCATTGCAAGGTAAGTCGTTACAGAGACAATGACTATTAATAATATGGAGGAGATTCATGATCCGATCTTGAGCCAAAAGTCTATATAAATGACTAGTATCTTAAGTGTCAAGGTTGGGACCATTAGGATTGTCACATTGTGTTATTGAATGAGAGCCAACCGTTCGGCACTGAATGAAATCCGGAATAATAACTCCATCTATAATTGCTCCATAATCTCCCTAGAGATTAGTAGGATTTTTGGTTATATGGCCGAATTTTTGGACAATTTTGTAGCTTATGGTTTGTCTTTTGGGACCAAACGAACCATTTGATAATGACCATTGAAGAAAGAAACAAAAAACTACCAAAATGATTAGGCATAGGTCTAGGTTTTTGAAATTAATTAGTGATATTTAAGAGTAACGTTAGTGTTATTACTATAATAACACTAACGTTAACGCCTGAGATATCACCGGCGGCAACCGCCGCTTGCCGGGCCACGCCTTCTTCAGAATGATCTCCGCCGTCAAACAAACGCCGTGGACAACGAAGAACACCGCCACCTCCCCCGTCGGCCGAAGCTGCCCCAAGTATTAAAAAACCAGCTCGTGCATTAGAGCCGAGACCAAAAAACGTCGCCATGACAGCTGGCAGAGGGGCCCACTTACGGCCAAAATAACACGTGGCGGCGCGGAGGGTGGGATTGTACACGGTGGGGGTGCAGGATGCTCGTTACCATGAGGTTCCAGCTTCGTCCCCAAAAGTTCTGAAGAGAGGTAGCCAAGTAGGGTTTATTGAACTGCGGCTCGAGCTCGATTCCGATCAGATTCTTCGCTACCGCCTCCGCTACGGCCAAGATTATCTCGAGCATGAAGTAGATGTGAAAGCTGTAAAGAAGAAGAATCATTTTCGGATGCAGATTTTCACTGTAATCATGAGCTCGAACAATAATAGCAAGAAGCAGAGCTTTAATCGCATAGTTCAGAATTGATTCACGACCGCCGCCGCCGTCGTCTTTTTTACCTTCTCCGATCGCCTCCGGCTCCGATGAATTATGAATATTTCGAGTTTCGAATTTGATCGGGAGGCAAGCGACGGCGACGAAGCTTCCGAGAGAAATGGAAGGATCAAAACCGAGAGGACCTTGACCGAAAGCGAAGAGAAGGAGCTTGAAGTTCCCGAGCCAGGCCAGAAAGAAGGCGGTGGTTACGGCGAGATGAACGGAGGTGTGAAGAAGAGGAAGATAGCAAAATACATATTTATTTGCACCAATGATGCATTGTGAGATGTGAGAGATAAATATGTCATTGATTATTTTGACATATTAAGATAAAAATAGGAAATTCTCGTATTTACATTAGTGAAATATATTCTTACAGCCTAACATGTTATTTATTTACGAAAAATAATACCTAACTACCCGATGACGTACATGAAATAGCTATTAAATTCTCGCTTGTAATGATGATATAAACTTTGCCCGTTTAAAATTGTGACATAAACTAGAAACTCACTACACAACAAGATCAATTTTTTTTAGAGATACCAAAAACCCAATTTGAGATATGATATTTAACATGAAGGCAATGAAATACCCGCTTTGATTTTTGTGGAGAGAGATAAATATCAAGTAACCCATTTTGATTTTTTAGGAGAGAGAGAGAGAGAGAAACATCAAATACCCATTTTGATTTTTGAGGGGAGAGAGAGAGAGAGATCAAATTCACAGTCTCTCTCTCTCTCTCACTGATCTAACCTCTATATTTGGAAGCAAGCATTACTAAAAGCATCCAAGAAAAGAAAAATTTGTTGTGTAGTCTTAGCAAAGCCAAAAAAAGAAGAAAAATCCCAAGCCCAAAAGCTAAATGAAGGAAAAGAGGAGAGAGAAAGAGAGGTTCTCTCTTATTATGGCAGAGAGTTTTCTAAATGTAGCAATAATTAGACTACAAAAGCAGGCAAGGGAAGATAAAAAATAACAAAGGGGAGAAGAGAAAGATCGAATTTTTATTACGACCCACGAACCAGAAGAACAAATCAAGAAAAGGGTAAGAAAAGTAATTGAAAATAGAGATGAAGAACATAGGATATAGGTGGGACCCATAAAAAGACCTATCAACAAACACGAACACTAAATGTGGGAAAAAGAGTCATGCAAAAAACCAACCTCTATATAGTAAACAGAGCCATGCAAGCTTGCCGTTTCCAGCCATTTCTGCCATTTGGGGTAAAACGCCTTCTCAAGCCCCTTTATCTTCTTCCTCTCTCCAAATTTGGCAACCCATTCTCCTCCTTTTCCCAAGTATATTAGGGGAAACAGAAGGGCCTGCCTTAGAAATTTGAAGAAATCAGAGTTTCTGATGCAGTAACAGAGAAAACAACGGCGCGCTTTTTTGACCATCGAAAACCATATTTTTCTTGTTTGAAATCAGTTGGTTTTTGAGGGGTTTTGATCGTCTGTGTATTTTCAGAAATGGGTCGGGGAAAGATTGAGATTAAGAAGATTGAGAATGTCAATAGTAGGCAGGTCACTTTTTCGAAGAGGCGTGCTGGGTTGTTGAAGAAGGCTCAAGAACTAGCCATTCTTTGCGATGCCGAGGTTGCTGTGATTATCTTCTCTAATACTGGAAAGCTTTTCGAGTTTTCGAGTTGCAGGTTTGTGGTTTGATTGGATGCTAGTTTCTGAAGATTTTCCTTTTTGGTTACTCGTCTGGTCCATGTTTTTGCATGTTTTTTTAGCAGAATGCAAGCTTGAATGGCGGTTTTTGTGGATTTAATGGTGCTTCACCTGGTTTTTGTTGTGTTTTTCTTTTACTTTTTGCATTTGCATGGTTCATTTCTTCAAGCATACAGTTTAATGGCTGTTGTTGCATTTCTAGTACTCGAATCGAACTCTTTTTTTTATGTCAATAAGAGTTTCTAGTCATATGATGGAACTTTTCTTTCTTTCTTTTTTCCTTGTGTTCTTGTCTGGTTTATGAGAAATTGCCATCTTCATAAGTTCTAGCTTTGAAAAGTCAGGACATATTTTAACACCTGGTTCATGATTATTTTGTTTAATTTTTTTTGTTCTATATGTAGACTTTTTTTCTTTGCTTTAATTTATTCGGTTTACGGGTCCTTTCAATTTTTTTGGAATATCTTCATTTTTGAAAACTTACCCTCTCAGTCCAATGATCATTTTTGGGGAATTTATCAATGATTTCTGTTTTTAGAAAAGTTAATGCATGGTTTGTTGAATTATGCAGCATTGTTTTGGTAATTCAATTTGATAAAAATCTACTGATTTTCATTGGGAATATAAACCAAAACAGAGTCATAGAATCCAACAAATGGTTAAGAAAAAATATAGATTCTCTGTCAAAGATGTTCGTAAACATGCATTTTCTGATTTTAAAGAAAGAATTGATCGAAATAACGATTTTTTTCATTTATTTTTTAATTCGATTCGATTATATTTCAGTCTTGCACATACCCTTTCGAGATATAGCAATTGTATGGAATCTTCAGAAACTGCAATGTTAGAATACAGGCAAGAGGTACTCTTCGAAATGCGTTTAATCTTCGATATCATCACTATTTGATGCTTGTTTTGCGTGGATTTATCGATCTATCAATATTTTCTTTTCCAGGCACAAGATTCAGATGAGATAGACATTCTAAAAGGAGAAATTAAAAAGCTACAAACAAAACAATTGTACGAAATTTTCTATCTTTTGGAGCTATGAATGATGATGGTTATTGGTTTTCTGCCATTTAATATTTCTTAGTTTTTGATTTATTAGAAGGCTTTTGGGCAAGGAATTGTCTGGCTTAGGCTTGAAAGACTTGCAAAACCTTGAACAACAGTTAAATGAAGGATTATCTTCAGTGAAGGAGAGAAAGGTTTTTATGTCAATGGAAACTCTGTTTTTTTTTTT
>QAOC01007327.1:0-42465 GCA_003255005.1 Begonia fuchsioides | reverse complement strand
ATAGGTCGGAGACGCTCAATTATCGCCGTCGACGGCGTAGTCTCCGTTAGGGCTAGGGCATGAGAGAGGGAAATTCGAGCGTGAGAGAGAGAAGAAAGGGAAGAGCTCATTAAGTTGAAAACCTCCATTAACGTCAAGGTGTAATCGAGAAACTGATCGATCGAAGAATATTCCCATTTTTGGACTGGATAATCGATATTCACAACAAGCTTCGCGAAAGTCTTGTTAATGGTGGATATCGCTTCGACCCATTGTTGAATCCATGGAATAGTGAAGACCTCCAATCCAGGTTTCGAATTCGACGCCAATCGATTCAAGAAACTCGAAACATCGGACTGAAAAACCTCCAGAGAAGCCGAGAAAGCTCCGAATTCATGGCGGTTTTGACGGTGGGGGAGGAGATTCTCCAGTTTCGACAACACTTTTCCGAACCTTTCAACCAAAAGAACCATGAAACTGCACTGAGAAACACTTGATCTCTCCAAAATATGAAAGTAGGATGAGAACGACGATGGAGACGATTGATTTATGCAATAATTTTCTGTGTTCTTGACGATACAGAGCCTCTGTTCCACGCCTCTGCCCCTAGTTTTGGACCCACAAGTTACCGTTGAACTATCAAACGTTCTTATCCTTGTTCTTAGTCGTGATTATTAAATATATTTTATTAAAATAATATTCATACCGCCTTATTTTTTTATTCAAAACAAAGTTTGTTTTGTTCAAGTAGTCTCACACTTATTTGTCAATGAATTCAATATATGTTTTATTCGGATTATTTATAAATAATATTAAGTTTACTTTTTTATTCGAACATTTTAAAATTATTTATGTTTTACATAATTAATATAATAAATTATTTATTACAAAAAAATATTTATATTGTAAAGCTCTTAAACTTATTGGTATAATATTATTTATTTTGAACTAGAGCGTGTAAGTCTCTGATTTTGAGATAGGTCTAAATACATTGTCCTTATTAGAAATCAATTATTCATTTATGTAAGGCTCTGATTCTGTCACACGGGTGTTATAATTCACCAATAAGCTCCTTGCTCAAACTAATACAATGAGTTTTGAGCATTACCTAAAAATAAAATCGTGCAGGCTCCACATATTTGTTGCACTGAACCATTATTTGATCAGTTAACAAGTATTATAAGATGGTAAAATAAAGATATAAATATAATATTACTCATTATTTATTAACGCGAGTGACGATATTTAGTTGAAGTAAAACGATTGATCTTGGCTTAGTTATTTAACCATGGTTGTTGTAAACTACATATTAAAAAAATAAGTGGGGCCCAACAAATATAATAATTGAATTATTATAAAAAAAATTACATATTAAAAAAAAACTACATATTAGTTTGTCAATAAATATAATAATTGAATTATTAGTTGAAATTTGATATCTTAATTGAGAAAATTATTTAGTAGGATTTGAAAATGCGAAAATCTCTGTCATCTCATAGGGAATAAGTCATTGATTTTAAATTTATAAATAATTCAAAATATAATATATATTTTCACAAAGAAATATTCAACAACAACGTCCGAAAAAAATATACATAATTTCGCGGTGTATTTAGGTTTACTTCTTGCATTTATTTTATTTTATTGTAGATTACACAATTTTATTTTATTGTTCGATTTTAATCCTAGCAAACGAACAAAGTTAAATGTCTTGTGAGGACGAATGACATATTTTGCTATTCTTTGGTGTTAAATTACTCTTATGCCATCACAAAACAAGTGACGATCTAGTAATGACTTAAAATGTCACGCTTTACGAACGACGTCGTCGCTATAATAATAAATTATATTAATTAATTTCCTAACTGTCACTACTCCTTTTCTTCAAACCAATACTGATTTTAACTAACGTAATTAATTTCTCTTTTTTATAAAATTATTTACTTATTAAATGCAATTAATTAGTATCATTTAAGATAAACCCAATTTTATAATTGACCCGCCCGACCGGGTTCTCGGTTATGCTAACGAAACCCAAACCCAACCAAATACTTATTTTTATAGAAAAAATTAGTTCTCGGTTCTACATTGTTCTTTTTTATGCCAAAAACATGCTAAAAGTAACAAAGCCAGATACAAACGGGGCCACATTGAGACAAATAATCAAACCTAAATTGAAACTAACACAAAATTATTTTTGAATTTGGTTCTCTTAGCCTATCCAATCGTTTTGAGTTTAGTTTTTCAGGTCGGTTTAAAAATTACAAAATTGACCTTATCCAACAATTTCAACACCGGATGTGACTGTTCGGTCTGGTTCCCCCTCCGATTGTAACCAACCGTGGACTTGGACCAAGCCGGGTTTCATGGTTTGGGTTTCAAGTTTTTGTGAATGTTTGGGCTAGCTAGAGTTAAGATAGAATTTATCAAGCTCGAGTTAAAACCGGCTTTGGGTCTATTTTCTACCCACCATTCGAGTCTAATTTTACCTTTTTGGACCCCCCAAAACCTTGATCAAAAAGTGAATCCCTAGACCTAGCTTGTTCTTCCAACTCCTATACAACAACGTAGTTTAATATCAACATAAGTATAATGTACACTAGTATTACATTAATAATCCCCTTAAAATTATATCTAATATAAATAATAATGTTTATTATATTTATATTTATATTTTAAAATAATATATTTAACGGTGAGTAAAATTAACCCTCCACTAACCATGATTGATAGCGAGTGGTGTCCAAATAAGCGGGGCCCAACAAAGGCCCAAGAATATCTCAAAAGAAGCATACGACACACACAGACAAAAGTGGGCCCCACGCTCCACTAGTCGACTCCACGTCTTTCCAATAGATTTGAGTGGAATCTTCGCTCAAAACCTCACCCTCTATAATCTCGTTTTATTAATTAAAATTATAAACATTTATTTAAATAATAATATTATTATTATTATTGGATTGCCAACTAGACTTCCAATAACATGATCTAAAGTCATTGAATTAGTAGTTCCTTTTACATTAGTCATCTCGGGGTCCGGAACTGTCGTGGGACCCGAGGAGTTGGAGCGGCGACTTCTCGGCCCGATTCGAGTAACTCAAGCCGATCTTTTATGGTTTTATCCGTTTGCCAGAACCGATTCTCAGGGTTTTCTGCATAGAACACGTAATAGCAACTCACGCACGCATGAGGTAGCGCCATCGCAATTCTCGTCTGCAAAAATATATAAAATTCAATCATCAATGACCCGATAAAATTTTACAAAAAGGGTTTCAACTTCGAGCGTCGAATTAAAGTATCTCGTATTTAGGGATCGAAAAGACGAGAAGACTTACCATGAGATATCCGATGAAGAACGCTAAAATCGAGATTGTTGCCGTGAAGCCATGGTGAACTTTTGCTGTCCAAGCTGCTACCAATATGAGGCATATCGAGCCGCTGCAGACTCCGGTGAGAAAGCATATCGAGCTCGTGATATCGGAGTCGACGATCGGCACCATTTTTTCCTTCTCGAAGAGCTTCCAAGTGTCTTGCGAAGCTTTGACAAAACCTTTTCCATATGCAGCTATCTATATCGATAAAAAAAGAAAAAAAAATTACTTCCAAAAACTGTTTTCCAAAACCATTTACATCCTCAGGGAAGATATGAATGAGATACCGTTGTTTTCATTACAAATATAGCCCGGAAAGAAGGTTTCGAAAACGAAAAAAACTATTTTGAAAAACACTTTAAAAGAAACAATTTTCAGAAATACCTGAACAAAGGCCCAGCCATTGCCTTGTCTAAAAATGGACTCCATAACATTGAGACAACAATGGGCGCACGAAAACATGAACTCGTCTTCGCCTTCGAGCAAATTCAAGCCCCGAGCAATGACTCTAAGAGCCTCGATTGTCGGAACTAACAATGACCCGAGAGATGCACTCCCGAGATTTCGAGTCAACGCCCGTTGAAAGCAAAAACGAGTTTGAGGTTGCATTCCTCGGAGATAATACAAAAAAATTACTCTGCTAACTGTTATATTTGCAATATTTCTCATCACTTCAGCAGTCCAGGCCAAGCTCAGCCCCAAGGCGATTATGATCAATGGCGGAAAGTAAAAGTTCAAAGCTCCAATCACGGCTAGAACCCACAACGATGTCCATAAAAACCCGGCACCGAGCATCCAATACGTGGGTTGGTTCAAATCGGGAAATTTAGAGACGGGTTCCAGCGATTTCACCAAGACTTTTGAACAAAACCCGGTTCGATGAGTCACCCAACAAGAATACAATCCGTTCCCGATCGAAAACGCGATTAGACAAACTCCGAGCCCATCGGTCGGTGCCTTTTGGAAACAAATAAGGAGAATTCCGGCCGATAACGACGTTAAAAAGCTACACCAAAGTATGAAATGAACCATGAAATTAGGCCATACTCGGAAGGCCTTTTGCCACACAAATGCAAGAGTGATGCTCAAAATCGACGCAGCTTCAACCTGCGGGAGAAAATAGAGCAAATGCCTTTTCTCTTTTCTTTTCATAGAATTCGATGAATTTATCATCCCTTGGACCCCTTTGAATACCAGAAAACAAACGAGCCCGATCGATAGAACCATGTGTGCAAGGAAGAGAAGCAAAGATGTTCGGTTTGAGTATCCTCTCGAATTCAAAGTCGTTGTCGAAGAATGCTGAATAATTAAGAAAAATCTACCATTTTAGCAACAAGAAATCTAACTACTACAACAGATAGTTTTGAGTATTCTAAAATAGTATCAAATTTTCCATATAAACACAGAAGACTGCCTAGTTCATCAAGTTCTCAGTCTGAAAATTAAAGTTTAAGGTTTAATCCAAATACGGTCTTGACAGGGTAACTAGTAAATGATTAAAATGAAGTCCAGCTTCTGCAGAAATGAAATTTCAAGAAATAAAAGAGAAAAGTTTACAAAAAACTTCCAGTTCTCGGTAAATAATAGAGTTTGAAGAAGAAAAAAGACGGAAAAAATTGAATCAACGGACGTCGGAGAAAGGAAAAAACCACATACCTGCGGCGTAGGTGTGGAACGAGGAACAGAAATGTGCTGAGGCTGAGAAGGAGAGGGAGAGGCAACCCTGGTTCCGCCATTGATGACGATTCTCAACGGATTCGTAGGATTTAGCTTATGCAATCTCGAAAAGTTTAAATCTCCATCTCCATGAAAACCCTTTTCTCCTTTCTCCACGTCTCTCACTTCTTTCTCTTCTTCTCTCTTCTCCCCATTTCCCCTTCCCTCTCTCTCTCCTCCCTCGCTTTCTCTCTCTTCCACCTACCAAAAAAAACTCAAAAATTTCAGCATTTACAGGCGAAGAAAAAGCTTAGAAAGTAGAGCGTTTTCGGAACTAACCATTTCTGTTGCACCCATCGGCGGCAACTGCGGCGGCGACTCAACTCCGGTGGTGGACACGGCGGCGGATGAAACTTTGGACCTGATGAATCTCTGTTAGGATGGTGATGCGATTGGCTTTGACACCATACCTCATTGTATCTAATGAAAATGAGCCTGACTCCACTTGATAATTAGCTCTTACGCGCTTTTGTTATGCCTGTATCGCACGCACAAATGAGAAGGAGGTTCTTCCTATTCTTTAATTGGCTGTTTCTCTTTGACAAGTAAAATGGAGAACTCAGCATGTGCAAGTGGCCTTTTCTGCACCGTAGATGTAAATCAACGGACACGATTTATGCATGAAAAATAAAAATTTAAAAATTATTCTGAAATTAATTTTTTAACTTATTTTATTAACATAATTGAATAATTAAATTAATTTAAATATATTTAAAAATAAAATATAAATATATATTTATATTTTAAATTAATAATAGAGTATTTATTATAAGATGATAGACTGAAACTCACTTAAATTTTCAAGCTTATATTTTTTTACACAAAAACTAAATATTTTTTTTATCGATTTCATAAATATTCGATTAAACTCGAATGATTTTCCACGTCATCAATTATCCATTTCTATTATTTTGAGAGAATTTAATTATAATATTTAAAAGATATTGATAGCGTGAGAAAAATAGTTCAATTAATACTTCCATCACAACACGTTACTTTCTTCTTGTCGCTCTCATGCTTTCTCTTTAGTCTTCAATGGAGCTTACACTTGTTCAATTAACTTGTACTTAATTATTACACCATTATATTTCTTGAAAAGCTTGAATTAGTTCAATTATGATAATCATCATAATATCGATCACGAAAAATAATTAATTTTTTATTTTTCCCTTTGTATTCTAGTCCCGTTCTTCACTGCTCCAATCTAAAATTCCTCCACCCATATCAAACTCGATTGTTAATTTACGTGACATAAAAGTGAAAAGAAAATAAAAACAAAAAAATATTAATTTATCTTCTAATTTTATTTCATGGATTTATTATTTAATGCAATAATTCATGAAAAAAACGTACAAGATGAGGGAAGACTATTCAAGACTTTAGAGAGAAATTAAAGTGATGTGAAAAGTGGGTCCGGGTCTGGGCCCAAGTCCGGGTCGTGTCAGCCCAGCAACAAACAGTTTAGTCACGTGCAAAATAATCCGCAACCAGTTTTTGTCTTGTTCCCATGTCAGAGTCCGACTTTCCTCAACCATTTAAGATGAGTTGGATCCACGTCATCTCCCATCCTACGACTTTATTTTATTGTCCATCCCTTACCCAAGATATGATAATTTTTTTATAAATTTTATTTAGCGCACAAAAATAATATTCACATCTTAAACAATAAATTTCATTACACTTATTTAATAAAAAAATACGTACATCGGACCCGGTTCGACTGTCAAATCGCTATTTTCGACACCGAGAGAAAATACGTTATTTTCTACTTTGCCTTACACTTTCAAAATTCTAACGGATCCAAAACGATGAAATAGAAAAAAACCATAAAAATGAATAATTTTTATAAAAATAATTAAACCGAAGCAAAATTGCAAATCCTAGTTCCATTACAACTCGGTTCATCAATGAAATAAAATATATTCAAAGTGAAATAAAATATTCAAATATTTCCTTCACAAACCATAGAGAAGCTACTTCAGTGATGAAGAGAGACAAATATTTGCTCACACGGGAAATAGCTCAGTCGGTTCAGAGATAGTAGAGTTAGTAACGAGTGTCATAGTTCAAATCCTAGCAGTCGCAGTGTGAGAGTTGTTACTTCCAATGTGAGGTAGTTCATTGTGAACGCAAGTAAAAATTTCTCATCTCTAGTTTACTGAGTCACCATGACTTATCTTTCTACAAATTGTCAGGCCGGGATGTAACGGCCCTGAAGACGAGAGATTTCGTCTTTTGATAATAAGAGAGATAAATACTTTCCACCAGGGATATAATAGTCTTTTCCATGCTGATAGATAAGCATGTGTATTCATCGAGAAAAAAAAAACAATATAGTTTAAAGCAATCGAAACTTATAATATGAAATATATGATAAATAAAGAGTTAGATCCACAAGAGTTTGATTCATAATTTGAAAAAATAGCACAACCTGTACAAAATTACACTTCTCTCTACTCCCTGACCTTCTGAATTCCAATCCATCTAGCATAATCCACCCACCTGATCATATTACATCAAACCATTAATCAATCAACACGTCATCAAATCATAAAAAATAATAAAAGAAAAAAAGAAAAGAAAGAAGTTTCTATTTGAAGCTTACATCAAAGAGCCCAAGAACGTGTTTCCAGTCCGAACAAGAAAGCAAATTACGCTCAAAACAACCTTCTGCTGATGCAGGAGTGGCTCCAGAAGCCTTTGTTCGATAACTCCGGCTAGAACTTGGTACCTACGATGGATATTTCGATCGGTGAGACAACCGAGAGGACAAAAGAGTGATCGTTTTTTGATGGATTTAAGGTACCTCAAGTTGCTCGAAACGGCCATGTAGACACCGTAGGCTACGCTTGTTGGGATTATCGGTACGTCCTCAGCCTCGCCGGCAAATGATTTGTCTAATGCTTTCCGGACATTTATTAGTAAATTCGTCACTCCGGTACCCACCTAAAAATAAAATGGACAAGAAAAGACACTATATTGTTAAGAAAATGAATATAAACGATTAAATTATGATATACAATTATTCGTAATTTGTTAGATACAATTCCGGTTTAAGCCAAACCATGAGCGAATATCGTTTTTCTTTGGATCAACAATCATGAACCAAGCTTTGGATGACGGTTTTTCTATCTTAAGAACGAGAAAATATTTGGGAATTGGATCGAACCGGTTCAAACCGGGTTTTTTTTTCAGCCTCCATATTTTCTTGTTATCGTTACTATTTCACGCACGAATCTAATTAATCGTCGAATACTGTCATTGGAGTAATGGCTTACCAAAGAAGCGCCGGTTCCAACGGCAAATAGCTTGGCTCCATTTCGCTGCAAATAACACAAATTACGATCCGATTAAGTTCTAATTATCATCGATCGTAAATCTAATTTTTCTCTTAAGCGATCAACACCACGTACCACAATTGCACCGATTCTCTGTAGCAGCGAATAAGACGTCCCCGTTAAAGCCACCTGCAATAAAGCAAATCATCGACGAAATCAGATCCAAAAAACACGTTTATTCGGGTAAATGATCGATCTGAAATTTCAGAAATTCGACCTGAAAGGCATTATCGGGACAGCCGTAGAAGAACTTCGCGACGGGTCCCGCACTGATAGCGAGGGGGCGTTTGAGAGAAACGGTCGGAGCAGGAAGCCATACGAGCATAAAATCAGCTATAATTGCCATAATCTACGATAAAAAGCCACTTTTTTCAATCAAATCGAGCATAAACGAGCCGATAAAAACCGAACGAATAAAGATAAACAAACATAGAGATTTTCAACCGGGCATACCACATCGGCAAATACAAAATCAAGCTCCTTGGTGAACTTTTCTCTTCGACGTTCTAACTCAGCCGCCGTCTGAAAATAAAAAAGAAAATCAAGATTTAGATTACCATGATCGAAGAACTAGAGTTCAATCTTCCTAGAACTGTTTACAGTAAAATACGAAGTTCATCGTACGCTCTTCAATGGTTATAAAAAAGAAATGGTTAAAAAAACCAGAGGTGAAAATGGAAGAACAAACCTTGGTAAATATCCCAACCCCACATTCAATGGCAACCTTAGTCAAGAACAAATCATCGGCCAACAATCTTTCCTTAAACCCTCCGAACTGAAGCAACCATCGGAAAACAGCCGATTTCTCCAATTCGAAATACCTTTTCACGATGGCTCCCGGAACCCTACCGCCCTCAATCGCCGCCGCCAAATCTATCGGCAATCTATCCGCCGATTTTCCCACCTCCGCCAGAGCCATAAACGCCTCCGCCCTGTTCCGTTCCCAGTCTGATGAATCACCGCCGCCGGAATCCCCGCCGTTTCCTCCTCCGCCGCCGGAGGATCCCGGAGGACCGCCGTCTCGGGAGGAGAGCAAAAGAGGGCTCGCCAGATGTCGCCGGTGAGTGGAGATCGGGTAAGCGACGGAGATTGGCCCAAAGTTGAGAGACTTAGACAGTTTTTGAGTAAACCTAGGAGTAGAGCTCGGAGAAGAAGAGTATGGAAGAAAGAAAGACTGTGAAGAGAGGTTCGAGATAGCTGTAATCGCCATTGGAGAGCAACGAAGAAAGCTCAGCTTCCTGTTTCTCTCTCTAAAAAGACTCGAGCTTTGGAGAGAGAAACACACTGGTTGTGCTTGCTCCCTCGAAAATCAAATACCCAGATGAAATCAGTCAAATACGAACTCAAAAGATGGAAAATTGAAGTTCAAGATCTGACGAAGAAAAAGGGAATTTGCAGGAGAGGACTTGGGTCCACGGCTAGCCGAGGAACAGATGAAAGGTTGAAGAAGGTGCACGTGGAGATGAAGAGACAGGGAAGAAGTGATCGACAACAAAAGATGAGATCTTGGAATTAAAAATCAATCAAAAATTCAGATTCCAATTTTATTTCGAATATAAAATTGTTAAATTAATTAAATCCAACTCTAAAATGAATATAAAATTGAAAATTTGGTCAACTAGTAGCTTAACTAAGATGCTAATGGACCAAATCAGAGCAGAACACGGTTTTAATTTATCGGTTCGACGCACATTGGGTTTAGGCTGGATTTTCGGCTCGATTGATAAATTTTAGTTTTTACTCTTAATTCTTTGATAAATTCTAGAAAATATCTAAAAAACCGGCTTATTCCATTATTTCCGCTTTTTTTAAAGTCAGAACCGGGAATCTTCACTTCTGATTTCGGTTTTTTTTCTACGAATCAAATCGACTGAAGCAGACGGCAACGCTATCTTCCATCTCTTATCTCCTTCCATTTCTATATGGATAACCAGCAGTAAAAACTCTTCGACAAAAGCTTCAACAATGGCGATAATCTCCGCTCCCACACTCTCCTCCACTATGTTCACAGTTCACCCTTCAGATCTCGCTTCCTCTTTTATCTCCTTCAAGCCCAAGGCATTATTTTCTGGCTCGCAGGCTTTCGTTTTGAGGTGCCCTTTTGTAGATGATTGCAGAGGAAGAAAATCGATTAAGTGGGTGAGCCTTGATTGGCAAAGAAAAGGCAAGTTCGATGTGGTTGTGGCTGCGGTGGCTGGTGCGGCGGAAGTGGCCGAGATTGGAGTCGACGACGGGGAAGACGGCGGTGGAGAAGCCAGTCCGGCGGCTGCTGTCACTGTTTCTAAGCCTAAGAAAGGGAAAGCTGCATTGCCGCTTAAAAGGGATAGAGTATGAGCTGAATTTCATTTTTTACGTTATTGCGTGAATTTGTTATCTCTGAGTTCTTCAATTTTTGGGTTTTGCTTATTTTCCATAATAAATTGCTCTAGGGTTTCAATTTCGCTGATTATTTCAATAGAATTAATCTTCATTCCAGTTGTGCTACCCCAATTAATCCAATTTTCTTGCGTTTGGTTTCAGTTGTCCTGAAATCTTTAAAAAAAAACTAGTATATTTATATAGTTGTTTTGATCATTAGATCTTTGGACATGTTATATGTTTCTCTCTGCTCTCTGAACCCCTCTGAAATTGGTTGAATTTGCTAGCTATTTGTTCTTCAATTTTTGGGTTTTGCTCATTTCTATAAATAACTTCTCTAGGGGTTCAAGTTTGCTGATTATTTCAATAGAATGAATCTTCATTCCAGTTTTGCTACACCAGTTAATCCAACTTCATGCATTTGGTTTCAGTTCTCCTGAAATCCACAAAAAACTAGTATATTTATATAGTTTTTTCGATCATTATATCTTTAAGCATGTTACACATGTTCTCTCTGCTATCTGATTTCATTATGCAAAATATGTCAGACAAGATCTAAAAGATTTTTAGAGATTCAAAAATTGAGGGAAACCAAGAAAGAGTATGATCTGAAGACAGCAATATCTCTATTAAAAGAAACAGCAAAGACAAAATTTGTAGAAACAGCTGAAGCCCATTTTCGTCTCAATATCGATCCTAAATACAACGATCAACAGCTGAGAGCCACGGTGAGATTTACAGCATCTAGTCAAGTTTTCGGATTCCCCAGTTGCTCATTATTGAACCGCTCTTTCTTGTTACTCTTTCTTATAGGTCAATCTTCCAAAGGGAACCGGAAAACCCGTCAAAGTAGCCGTTCTTACCCAAGGTAATTACTAAAATCGAGTCTTATGCAATTACTTTTGTCTTAATCGGTTGAACATGTTTTTGTTTCCACCAGAGTTTCCAACAGATGATAAACGGTTGTTTCTTTGTGGACGTGTTACAATGTTTACAAGTTTATCAGCATAGACTCAAAGCACTTTTGTATTCATTGAATGGGACCCTTTTCTTTTCAATCTTGGATGCAAACTTTGATCTTGGAATCTTTATTGAACTAATGTTTTTTTAGTGCTTAGGACCTAATTTTTTGGTCTATAAGACTCGTTAGTTTTATCTCGTAATTTTAAATGTGTAGGTGAAAAGTTTGACGAAGCAAAGAATGCTGGAGCAGATTTCGTGGGTGGCGAGGACTTGATCGAACAAATAAAAGGAGGGTTCATGGATTTCGATAAACTAATCGCTTCCCCAGATATGATGCCCAAGGTATTCTGTAATTTTATTTTTTTATTTTCTTACTTCATGACAAGATAAATATTAATTTGTGCAATTTTTTTAACATTACAAATAACAGGGAACAAACAGCTAACTGTAAGAAAAATTGTTATATCAAGGGTATGAATTTAATTTGATTGGATGCACTAAAGTGTGTATTCAAGCAAATCTCTAGACTTGATGCTGCCATTTTACGTATATTTTCTTTTGTTACGCATTATTGATTCTTCGTAAGGTATCTTGACACCAACATACTTTATGCATTATTTTCGTAGATATTCATATTTTTGCTTAATATAAGGAAAAAAAATTAGTTTTAGGTTTGAGTTTGAAAAGTAATGGTGATTGTTGTCGTTTTCATGTCAGGTTGCTAGCCTCGGAAAGCTTCTAGGACCTCGAGGACTCATGCCGAATCCGAAAGCCGGAACTGTTACGACTAATATACCTCAGGTTCAAGGAAATACGAAAAAATATTTCATGAATATTGTTCGGTTGATTGTTTTTTTTAAGTTCGAATTTTTTTAATCACTGATAAAAAAAATTATATAAATCTCGTATGCCTTTTACGTCATTCGACAATGAAATTTGAATTTATGAACTTTCAAGACCGAACCGTGTTTCAGGCTATAGCGGAATTTAAGCAAGGGAAAGTCGAATATAGAGCAGATAAGACTGGGATTGTTCATTTACCTTTCGGAAAAGCTGATTTCTCTGAGGAAGATCTTCTCGTGAATTTGTTGTCTGCAATTGTACGCTATTTATCATGTTTCTTATGTTTTGATGATTTTCTTGTTCATCGAGGATTATACGTCGATATGTTTTTAATGTCAGAAATCGGTGGATACGAATAAGCCATCTGGTGCAAAAGGCGTGTATTGGAAAAGTGCGCATATTTGCTCGTCTATGGGGCCTTCGATTAAGTTAAATATACGGGAGATGCTCGATTACAAGGCTTAATCAAATGCTCGAGGAAATTCAATGCATCTTCAACTTGTTCGGTCGATCAATCCTTACATGGAAGATCTTTTGCGAAACCGGGAATTTGGTGAAAACACGGTATGAGAGTTTTGCATGAAAATGACGAAGTAGATGATGATGGAATTAGAATCCCGGATACTCTCGATATTTTCTTCTTTTTTTGTGGGATGTCATTGTAAACAACACGATCATCGGCAGATAGTACTATATTGTCTGTTTTGAACTTGAAAATACTTTTCTCTTTCCCTAGATTGTACGCTCTTAAACTATAAATTATAGGATATTATTTTTGTTATAAATAATTAAATTATTAAAATCCGTGGATAAGATTGTTACATGAAAAATAAGAGTGTACGTGTAAATTATAGAAAATAACAATGCTCTTTTATAATGTGAATTTACCCTTTTACCCTTTAAGCTCATGGGATAGCTAAAATCTACCAAATTTTTCCCTTAAATGTTCCAACAACACAAAGTGTCCCTTCATTCTCTTTGTTTTATGCTCAAACATTGAACTTTGGAACTAATAGTCAAAGTGGACTATACCATGGCATCCCGAAATTAAAAATGTCACTGTAACACCTGCGTCAATTTGCTTAGTTAAGGTTGGATTTTGCTTTTCATGCTCAACTTGTAATCAATGTTTACTTCTCTCTCTATTCGCGTTTGTCTTTGGAGTGATTAGGCCTCTTATTAACATATTTTTTTATTTGAAATTCGTATAAATTTTGTTTTTTGAGATGAATCTAGACCATGTTGTACAAGTAGAGAGAAAAATTATTCATAAAAGTCATTCACTCTCCACTTCCTCGCACGATATGAAACTTAATATTTAAGACTTAAGAGTTGTATGTTCAATTTTCATAGCTACCAAAATCTTAGGTCGTCTTTGTATTCACATGACATAACCATCAAATGGGCACTTTAAGTGGCCATTTTTACCAAATTCGCACTACTAAACTTCAATTTATTGGCAAAATAACTACAATTGTCTTGTGATAGAAGCTTAAAGAGCTGACTCACAATCAAATATCGCGAGTGAACATAATGCTAGATATTTAAGACTATGATATGTATCTCTAAAATTATCAATTGATTTCGATTAGATTCATTGCGCATGAGATCTTGTACTGATGACAATAAGTTGAAGGGGATCATTCATTCAAGGCAAACCACTTAATACCAACCATTAATCACTTCAATTTAAGGGGTAAAATCGCAATTTCCAAAACAATTGGACTGAAAATTATTTTCTTCAATTGTGAGCATATAAAAATGATGTGAATTCCAAGGTCTCATCGTTGAAAGCCAAATCCTTCCAAAGCTCGCAAGATTCAATGTCGTTCACCCATTTCCAGCTTTCAGTTGCAGGCCGTTCATCCACCCATGGCCTACCCATCTTCATCTTCTTCCCCAAGCGAAATATCTTCCGAAAAAATATCTCCTATAGCTTTGATTTTAACGCCCCCTTTCTCTTTCTTCTCATCTCTCCAATTTCCTCCATTGTTAATGGCGATTACTCTCCCAGCTGTTTCGTTTTCTTCGCTTTCTTCTTCTCCATCGCTCAAAACCCACCTTCCTTCTCAGACCCATCTGCAGATTCCATTGTCTTTCACTAAGTTGGAAACGAATTTGGTGTCGAATGACGCGTCCGCCATTGTTGGGGCCGATGAAGCTTGGATTTGCAGAGAGAGTGAAAATGGATTGGCGTTGAGAAGGAGAAAGAGGAGGAAGAGGAAGAAAGAGTTTGATTCCATGGATGAGACTGAGGAGAAAATGAACGGAAAACAAGCGTTTTCTGCTTCTCCATTAATGTCTGGATTGATTAGTTCTAAAGAAGAAGCTGCTCTCTGTGTTTATCTCAAGGTATGATTATTCTTTGAAATTTTTGTCAAAGTAATCCAAAATCTCTTGAATTTGTGGTGATCTAAATGTTCGTTGTTTGGATTAGTATTGGCTGCTTTGACGTTAATCGTCTAAAAATGGATAAAATCTCACGAAATTGATCCATGTTTTAACAAATTGTTCATCATAAGCTGGATTTGCTCTATGTTCAGTGTTCAACTTCCATTAATTTCTTGGTTTTGCCATTAAGTCACTCTTTACCTCAAGGTATGCTTCTTCCTTGAGAATTTTGTAGAAAATAATCCAAAATCTCTTGAATTGGTGATGATCTAAGTGTTTTTTGTTTGCATTAGTATTGGCTGGTTTGACATTAATAGTCAAAAAATGGATAAAATCTCATGAAATCGATCTATTTTTGACATTAATCATCACAAATCTCTTAGTTAGTGATGATCTAAATGTTAGATTTCCATTAGTATTGGCTGGTTTGACATTAATTGTCAAAAAATGGACGAAATCTCGTGAATTGATCCATGGTTTAGCAATTTCTTATCATAAGCTTGATTTCTATTTTCTTCTACGTTCAGCTATCAACTACCATTAATTTCTAACTGGGAAGCCTGTAATCTCAATATCCATTAATCAATATAATTTTTTTATAAATAATCAAGGAATTTTGTATGCATTCTATAAAAAAGCATATTCTAATATGCAAACACAATAATAATCAATATAAATCTATTCACGTGTGAACCCAACAAAAAATGTGTAATTTATCATCTTTGCTACTTTTTCTACTGTTTGACTAACTATAGTTCATCAACTGGAAAGAAGGTTTAAAAAATAAACAATGGTTTTGCATATAAACAGGAAGGAGCAAAATTAGAGCTTGCGAGGAAGAAGATAATGGAAGCTCAAGAAAATGAGCCAACCATGAAAGATCTAGCTGAGGCACTAGGGGCAGAAATAAGAAGCATAGATAAGAAATTATGTAAAGTTAGGGAATCCCGAGAAAGAATTATTCGCGGTTACAGAAGATTAGTTGTTTCTATCGCCAGTGGATATCAAGGAAGAGGATTAAGCCTCCAAGATCTCATTCAGGTCTTTGTAAAATCGAAGTTTTTTAATTGGTATTCGTAGTTTACTGAGGATTTTATGCGTTTTGTTCGCAGGAAGGAAGCATTGGACTTCTTAAAGGGGCGGAGAAATTCGAGCCCGAAAGAGGAAATAAACTATCGACGTATGTTTATTACTGGATTAGGCAAGCGATTATTAAGTCCATCGAGAAGAAGTCTCGGTTGGTCCGATTATCGGTGAGAAACTAAGTTAAGATTATGGTATACTCAGATCTAGCTTGATCCTAACTATCCAATCAGAAACTTGAATTACCCGAAAATAATTCTACTTTTCGAATAAGTCCATATATAACTTCTCCTCACGAACCCGTATATAAATCAAAATATGTCTTTTATCAGAATTTCATAATTCTACTTTTCGAGTATGTTCAATTTCTTTTTAGTTTTGGAAAGTAAACCTTATAATTAGTGAATGTATGGTTAGTTTGTTATGTGCAGGGAAACATGTCTCAAATGATTACTAGAATTTCCGAAGCCAAAAGTGAGCTTAGTGAAAGACTTAGACGTCTTCCTACGTACGATGAACTTGCAGAACTTGTCAATGTCGATGTTTCCAGGGCAAGACTTGCTTCCGATATGAGTAGACTCCCGGTTTCATTGAATCAATCACTCACCGACCGAGGTTCCATTACCTTACAGGTACTTTTCTTGAATTAATACTTTAGATTTGCATAATTCGTGCGAATTAAAGGAATATGACCTTTAAAAGAAGATCCAAATTTGGTTTTTGGCAATATCATCCCATTAACTTCTTTTTAACCGGGTCTTGCCTTCGCATTTCAAATGCCCGTCAATCTGACTGATAGTTAAAAATTAGGCCGTGTAGTTCCATACGATATTTTCTCAACGCTTTTAAGAGTAATGTTAGGTTTATTTTTTTGTTCTACCTTTTCAAAGTACATGTTGAAGTATCAATAAATGATTAGTTAGATTGAAGTGTATTTAATGTAGTTAATTGTTATTAATAATTTATTATTTTTACTGCATCAGCATTTGATCGACACATTAGTATACATTTTTAAAAGGTATGATAAAAAAATACATCTAGAATTATTCTACATCTAAACATTTCAAACGAGACGTTACCCATCATGAGAAAAGATTAAACATAGAATTAAAGAGTAAATCAACGATCGCTCAATACCAAAACCAACTACAAATCCGTAATGCATGTTGTGGTTCAAACTAGAGATTTCATCCCACTCCCTTATTAGTAATTGCATATTTCAATATGCAATACAATCAAAATACCATAGTTCACCGTTTTATCAACATTTTTGACGTTTTTGCAGGAGATTTTTCCGGGTCCCGAAGAGCTAACCCCGGAATATGTGTTGATGAGGGAGTCTAAAAAGCAAGAAGTGGAGAAGATCCTCAAGAGTTTAAACGAAAGAGAAGAGAAGGTAGTAAGACTCTACTTTGGACTTGATGGGAAAGTACCCTTGTGCTATGAAGAGATTGGTAGAAGATTAAAGCTTTCAAGAGAAAGGATTAGGCAAATCAATAGCAATGCAATGTCCAAGATTAGGCAAAATAGCTCACTCCATTCTCTCAAATTCTATGTAATTTAGGTCTCCTATTTACATTTATACCCCTATTCATCACTGTTTGGAAAACACAGAGCAAACAAGAGAGGGAATATGTACTACAATTGATAGAAATGCAAGATCCAATCTCATAGTCATTTTTAGGCCTCTTTTTTGAAAAAAAATGGATTCCAAATGAGTACAAATTATAGATATGTCAAGCTAATGATTCAAGTATACATGCAATTTGCCCAGAAACAGCTATGATACCCAAATTCTATACCATAATTCAGTATTTTTTTGAGAAATTAAATTAATAAACAGTGAAATAGAAAATAAAGATAGAGAAAACATATCTTTGCACTGTAGATGCAGCCTTTCTATGGAGTCAGGAGATCATGATGGCTTAACAAATGGGCTTGCGCCCATCCCAGTCCAATCTCGAGGCCATTAAGCGACATCGATTGGTGCAAAAATGCACATGCATCAAAATCGGTAAGGAAAATCCTTGTTTTGATTTATGTTGGCTAATTATAGATTTATGCTATCCCATCCATAGCTTAAGTGCTCTATCTTTACCACCCGAAGCTACTTTCTCACCATCAGGACTCCAGTCAACAGCAAAAACCTGCCCAGACAACAAATTCAATGATATATTATCAAAATAAAACACAATAAAAAACAATCATATAGAAAGAGAAATAAAGAAATTATATTGCATTATGCGTACCTCATCTTCATGGCCCGGAAGATCTTGTTTCAGTTTACGAGTTCGTATATCCCAGACCTAGAGTGTGTGATTCAATCAGACACCATAATCGAAGGAAACGTATTTTATAAACGTAGAGCTAACATCAATAAGCCTTTTGAATTTTAAATCTAAAAGAGAAATAACATTCTTAGTACTATTAAAACAATAATAATCAGCTTCTTTCGAATCTTGATATAGAAAGAACAGAAATAACTGATGAAATTACCTTCAGTGTGGAATCTTTGCTGCCACTTAAAAGAAGCCTACTGTCAGCGGACCAGCTGTTAGGCAACAAAGAAGAAGAATAAGAAACTAAGAATAGTGATAGTAAATTTTTCCAATATCAACAATGACTCGAACCTGATCTGATAAACAGGTCCAACATGGCCTCGAAAAGCAGCAACGAATTGACCAGTCGTACCATTCCATAACTTAACAGATTTATCAAATGATGCACTTGCCAACCATTGCCCATCAGGTGAAAAGTAAACATGGTTCACAAGCTGTAAGCAAGCAACAAAACGTTTAGATTTAATCATATAATGCATAATGTGAGAATCTGGAAATCTAGACATTATTTTAAATTTTTTTGCAAGTTCGTATACAAGAGGCGAACAAATATTAACAGAACCAAAGAAGGGTTATTTCAAAGTCCTCAACTAAAAACAATTAATTAAGAAATCAATAGTGAATTATGATAGAAAATTTCACAAGTAGAAAATGATTTTTACCTGTTGATGGCCTGTCATGCGAGTTTTTGGGTGTTTACTCACTGCTGGTTCCCATAGAAACATTGAAAAATCATCAGATCCTGAAACTAATCTTTCAGGGGCATTGCCTTTCATTTTGTTATATCTTTCCAAAGCAACCTACATTGGTAAGTACAACAAAATACGTTTAATCATGAGAATGGAAAGACATAAAAGACAAATTTTTATGACAGTATCAGCACAGAATTTACTAAAAAAATGAAGGTAATTAATTAAATATAAGCTACAGATAGAAAGAAAATAGATCAACCAAGAACATGATAATTTACAACAGAGAACCCTTCCTAATTCATGCCAAACTTTTTGCTCTCCTTTCTTATTTAATCCTTATGATAGCTTGTTAAACCCTTTTCCACCTTTTCACCACTAAAACATCACACCTCACACCTTCATATGCACACCCACTCTCTCTTATTTCCGTACACGTGATTACAATCTCCCCACCCTCCATGTCCTCACGCTACCCCTCATTGCGAAAATAAATTTTATGGGAGGTTCAGGTCTATCAGTAACATTTACTAGTCAAACTGATATAAATTTCAGATTTTGTTCAATACTCCATACTGAATAAATTTCAGATTTTGTTCAATACTCCACACTAGGAGACTAATTTGCAATTAGAAGCCTGACCTGAATAAAATCCTTCAAACATACTTTTCCAGCAAATTACAAATATTCACAAAAAGAATAAAAAGGTAACTCAGCTAAAACACAAGTATTGTGATCAGCATAAAAAAAAAAGCAACAATAATTAAACAACAATTACTAAAATTCATTATTCTGACAAACTGAAATTTCTACGACCTTCTTCAATTCCTCTGGAGAAGAATATTGTTTTCCTGTGTGGTCAAATGCTCCAGTTCGAAGAACATATTCTGTGCTTAGTGCAAGAGAGTTGACCCAATGTCCATGTCCCTGATATTGCGTCGCATATAAAAAGGTGATATAAAATTTCAAAGTTAATAAAGAATATGGCATCAAGTGCGATCATGAAAAAAGAGAATAAAATTTTGACTCCTGAGAAAAAAAGCAAACAAAAAAAGAATTGAAAGTATCATCAGCAATTGTTCCATTCTTGGCTCAGATACCAATGGTGATTCTGACTGATTATTGACTACGACTGGTTTAAACAAAGATCAACTGCACTGAAAGTTGTCTTTTCTAACATAAAAATTATACCTTCAATTCACGGATCAGCTTTCCCTGTGAAGTTTCCCAGACCTTGATAGTGCAATCCTGGGAACTGAGTCATTTGGTATAATGAAGTTAAGTTAAATTTGGCGCATGCCATAGCAAAGATCCCAAAAACTAATTAACGTATTGAAATGTTCATCATCAAAGTTCAAAATTTCCAATAATATTATGGCAGTTGTATGCACGATATTGTTTGGGGCTAACAATAAAATAAAGCTACTTCATTTTGTTACACCAACGCAACACTTGAGAGTCAGCAAAAATGATTGTAGGGATAGATATAGTTCAAGTAACATGATGGGGCAACTTTAGGATGAAAAGTACTCATACCCTGTATATATGACACCATCTCCACCCCATTTCACACAAGTTACTGCAAGTGTGTGACTACTAAGAATAATCACACATTTCTTCAATGAAACGTCCCATATGCGAGCATCACCATCTTTGCTAGAAGTCACAAATCGACGACATGGAGCACTTAGATGAGCTGGCTCCCAAGAGATACCAGTAATCCATTTTTTGTGGCCCTAAAACAAATGTGTTCATATGATGACTAAACAAACTACAACAAATGAAAGTTTTTAATGAATTTAACCTTATATATTGTCTATACTTAGTCATGTCTCAGAAAAGTTTTATCAACAAAAGAGATAAAAGAGACATCATGTTCACAGCTTCATTTTTTGAATAAAATTATTCCAAAACACAAAAGAGAACGACTCATTGATCATTAACAAACTACAATATCAAAGTACCAAAAAAAGACATTAGCAAACACTTAAATAAACTCTATTAAATAATCCAGATTTAAATTTATAGAGTTTCTGGCCATGATAACATGGTAGCAAACACTCCTCCCAATTAATCATAACTAAAGAAAAAAATCTTACAATTAGAGAGTTGCCCAGTGGCTTTCCTGTTTGTGGATCCCAACATAAAAGTTCTCCCGTCTTGCTTCCACTGACAAGATGCTTTCCATCTGGTGACCAAGCAATACAGAGTACCCAATTTTTGTGACCTGAATGGTATACTTGTATTAGTTTGAATGATTCAGATCACATAGTATGGGAAAGAATTTCATACAAATAGAAATAGCAATAAAGCTATCAAAACGATTTCCTCAGCCAAAACCACCACAGACACAACAAGTTTCTCTCCTAGTAACACTGAAATTCATTATAATCATTAGGTAATGCAATCAATACTAAACTCAGATTGATGTGAGGCAAGTCTAACTAGGATTTGTGTAGTTTCGATAATTATCTCCTAGAATCCATGCACCGTAGCCTAGAGATAATGCCGGAATACAAAGTGAGTTTAGTAGGCGAGATTGGGAATAATATTAATTCTGACCTGTACAAGTGAACAATGGAGTTTGAGTATTAAGGTCCCACAGCCTAACAGTGGTATCGCCAGAACCACTAGCCAGATGACGCCCATCAGGACTAAAAGAAACAGAAAGTACAGCTTCATTGTGACCTGCAACAATTATACCAAAAGTAGAATAAGATACCACAGCAGTATGTTAGTTAAGAAGAATACAATGTATTTTGAAAAGGAAAGTTTGAGAAAGAATATGAAGAACTTTAACAGCAATCATATCAACTCACCAAATAACTAGATACAGCAGCCTATGATTAATATTATTATTTCATACTTTATGGCGGGATTAAAATAAGAGGTGGGTTAAGATAAATTTAGAGGGGTTACCGAATTTTAAATCGGCAAAGCTTAGTTTTGTTAGCTCATCGAAATGGTAGGAGAAAGAGAGTTTTTAAATGTTCTTCTCCATTCCGATTTTTCAGAATTTTCACCCATTCTCACTGACACCCGACGTTATTATTACTAATAGAACATTAGATATGAAATGAAATATTTGAAACAGCAGCAGCATGGTAGTGTTAAAAAGAACACAAACCACATACCAGCGATTGTTGCCGAGCAACGACTAATGGGACGAATGCGAAAAATAGCTTGTGGTTGATAAACTATCTTCAAAACCTTCTCAACCGAAACTGTTAAAATAGTTTAAAAGATATTCCCATCAATAAAAATAGCAAAAAACCAACTACTCAAGTTTTGCTACAAATGGAAAAAGAAATATCAAATCGTGATAATTGAAGCACTCTACTTCCCTACATCATATTTAGAATGTGACTAACCTTTGTTTTTCTCCAAATACATGCCAAGTGGAACAATAAGTTCTTGATCCGAGACATAGAAAGCATAAGGCAGTTTCTCTTCCTAAATAATATATAGATATTAGAAAAGTTCTATCAGAGGCAAAACCAACCAATTAGCCATTTTCTAGCTGTTAAAAGACCCTTTTTTTTATCATTTAATCTACTAAGCACGTCTACGTAGTTTGTCTTGCTATTTATTAATTCGGTGTCCTAATTCTAAATAGGTGTATGAGAACTTGTTTTCATTTACTTTTTTTCATCAACTACGTTAGAATAATAGCTTAGAAAGAAGTAAAGAATTCCGCCAAGTTTTCCTAAATCTTTTTCTGAGGGATCAAACACTGCCGACACAAGTTAAAATCATGAAGCTTACATTATTGAGAAGCTGATTAACAATTTGTTGAAGTTGCTGTGGCCCAACGTTTTGAGGAAAGTACATGGGAGCTCCCAAAGGCGTTCCCTCGGGATCTGTCAAGAGGCACATAACGTTATTGACCATCTCGCTCTGCCCTCCATCCACCGCCATGGCCATAGACGTCTCCATTTCAATCACAGAACTCGGGAATCGGGATTGAGAGATTTGAGAAATAGGGTTTATGCAGTAGGATCTAAGGTTTTAGCCACCAGGAAGGCGAGGGAAATAGACTTCGCCTTCTTTTATAAAATGGCGGGTCACCGTTATTTACGGACCGGTTCGGACTCAACACAAACGAACCGTTAATACTTGGTTTCCTAAGTATTAAACCGGAACCGGAATAATAGCTACTCAAAATTGAACCTCAATTGATTCAATTGATCGTTGAATTCTGCTGGTTGGGTTCGTCTTTGAAAAGCCTACTATGACTTTACGACGACGTTTTCCAGTCTTTTCCCTCGTGCCTATCGAACCAATCGAGACCGTCCAATCAACGATCGTAAAAGTCGAGATTATTTATATCCGTTAAGACCGGCCGCCCAAATTTCAAAATTCAAATCTCTCTTCTTACTTCCCATTTCTCCCCCTTTACAGTGCAGAGTGCAGACGCCATTTTCGTATCCTCTCTCAAGATTCGATCCAAATGGCTGTGGACAAGAAGCGCCCCTTGCAAAACAGCGCCGCCGCTAATGTCGGTCCAGAAGCTGCCATCTCGGCGGCTCCAATGAAGAAAAGCATCGAGGAAGTGTACCAGAAGAAAACGCAGCTCGAGCACATCCTTCTCCGTCCTGATACCTATATCGGATCTATTGAGAAGCATATGCAGACTCTGTGGGTTTACGAGAGCGATAAGATGGTGAATCGTTCCGTGAGTTACGTTCCTGGTCTCTACAAGATTTTCGATGAAATACTAGTTAATGCGGCTGATAATAAGCAGAGAGATCCGTCCATGGACTCGGTTAAAGTTGTCATTGATGTTGAGGAGAACTTGATTAGTGTATACAATAATGGAGATGGAGTACCAGTTGAGATTCACCAGGAGGAAAAAGTTTACGTGCCTGAACTGATCTTCGGTCACTTGTTGACTAGCAGTAATTATGATGACACGGTGAAGAAGACGACTGGGGGTCGAAATGGGTATGGTGCGAAGCTAACAAACATATTTTCCACTGAATTTGTGATCGAAACTGCCGATGGAAAGCGCCAGAAGAAGTATAAGCAGGTAGACTTTGTTTTTCTCTTACATGCTCATATTTGGTCTTTGCTTCTAATTGTTTTCGTTGAGTGATGTAAAGTTATATGTTTCTGAAATTCAACTTGGTTTCAATATCCTGTTCTTTTAAAGTTTTAAATGTTACTGAAACATTGCCTGATTTTAGTAATTTTGTTCTTCTGTTGCTCGTTGTTTCTTCAAAGCGTTGATATGTTTATCTTATTTCATGGCCTATTTTCTCCTATGATTGTTCGCAAGATACTATGGAAACGTTTTGAAGTACGACGACAAATATTTTCTATGTAAATTTTCATTTAATAGGTCTCTTATTATGACTAGCCATCTTTTATCATAATGAATCTTTTCATGGCTGGTTCTTCTTGTACTTTGATTTGTCTTAGTAATCGATGTGTATCTTCTCTATGGTAGGTATTTTCTAAGAATATGGGGACAAAATCTGAGCCAATCATCACTAAGTGCAAAGAGAGTGAGAATTGGACGAAGGTCTCCTTCAAACCAGATTTAGCGAAGTTTCAAATGACTCACCTCGAAGATGATGTGGTTGCTTTAATGAAAAAACGGGTAATGGACCTTGCTGGTTGCCTTGGTAAAACTGTCAAGGTGGAGCTAAATGGCCAACGGGTTCCAGTGAAGTCATTTCAAGATTATGTCGATCTTTACATTACATCTGTTGGGAAAAATCTCATTGAGGCACCCAAAAGGTTTATCTTGATATATTTTACCTTGTTTATTTCCTTTGTCACTTTGTACTTATTCTCGTTTTTAGAACGTGTTTAATGGTTCTATTAATTTGTAACAGGTACCACATGAAACTAAATGATAGATGGGAGATTGTGGTGACTCTTTCTGAGGGACAATTTCAGCAGGTATCAAGAAGTTCATTGAATTTCTGCTAAACCATTGCGCATTGGTGGAGTTGTGATGTTTGTTGTTACTGTAACAGGTCAGTTTTGTAAACGGGATAGCCACAATCAAGGGTGGAACTCATGTTGATTGCGTCACTAATCAGATAGCAAATTATGTGATGAACATTGTCAATAAAAAGAACAAAAATGCCAATGTGAAGGCACATAATGTGAAAAACTACTTGTGGGTTTTTATCAATGCGCTTATTGATAACCCCTCTTTCGATTCTCAAACCAAAGAAACTTTGACAATTCGTCAATCCAGCTTTGGGTCTTCATGTGAACTTCCTCAGGATTTCTTAAAGAATGGTATGCATATGTTGCCTTTTGTACTTGAATGAATTTTCAGTATTTTCATCTGATCGTGATTTGTATGACTTTTATAGTGGCGAATAAATCTGGAATCATGGACAGCGTTTTATCATGGGTCACTTTCAAGCAGAGCAAGGATTTGAAGAAAACAGATGGAACAAAAACTGAGAAACTTAGCGGGATTGAAAAGTTGGAGGATGCTAATTATGCTGGAGGAAGAAATTCTGACAAGTGTACCTTGATTTTGACGGAAGGCGATTCAGCTAAAGCACTTGCAGTAAGAGTCATGTTTTATTAGTAATTGTGAGTGTGCTCATCATTTTGAAATTTGAACACCTTTTGTTATGTTGTCTATAGATGGCTGGGCTTGGTGTAGTTGGTAGAGACCTATACGGCGTGTTTCCTCTTAGAGGTAAATTGTTGAATGTGAGGGAAGCCAGCAGTAAGCAGATTTCAGAGAATAAAGAAATTCAGTACATCAAGCAGATTCTTGGACTTCAGCAGGGTAAGGAGTACAAAAGTGTACAAGCTCTGAGATATGGTCATATGATGATAATGACTGATCAGGTTTGTCTATACATGTTCTGGCATTTCTATGTAAAGTATTTAATATATACTAAATATAATGCTTCTCTATATGCTGACTTGTGCAGGATCATGATGGTTCTCACATTAAAGGACTTTTAATTAATTTTATTCACTCTTTCTGGCCATCTCTCCTCAAAGTTCCATCATTTTTGGTTGAATTCATAACTCCAATTGTTAAGGTTGGTATTCTTTTGTACTATATGTAAAGCAAAAAAAAGCCTTGGCATTTAAAGAAAGTCTATTTAGAGAAAAAATTACCTTTGTTTGTTTTCTAATATCTGCAGGCAACTCACAGAAATGGGAATGTTTTATCATTTTATTCCATGCCTGAGTACGAATCTTGGAAAGAGAGTTTAAAGGGCAGTGCAAGCAGTTGGTCAATTAAGTACTATAAGGTGATCTTCGGTCACTTGTTGACTAGCAGTTAGCGTAGTCTTCTTTTTTTTCTTCATCAACTTATTTTCTTTTTCGATAGGGGTTGGGAACAAGCACATCAAAAGAAGGGAGGGAGTACTTTCAAGATCTGCAAAAGCACAAGAAAGATTTTTTCTGGCAAGATGAGCAGGATGGTGAAGCTATTGAGCTTGCATTCAGTAAGAAAAAGATAGAAGAGAGAAAAAATTGGCTTAGGCAGTTTGAGGTTGAGCATTTTACACTTGAAATTAGATTTTTTTCTATTGAATCATTGAGACCTTAGCTTAACAAAAGTAATCAATTTTGCAGCCTGGTACTCACCTTGATCAGACAACTCAACTGATTAAGTACAGCGACTTTGTCAACAAGGAGCTCATATTGTTTTCAATGGCGGATTTGCAAAGGTCCATTCCTTCAATGGTTGATGGTCTGAAGCCAGGACAAAGAAAGATTCTCTTTTGCTCCTTCAAAAGGAATTTTGTTAAAGAAGCTAAAATTTCACAGTTCTCTGGTTATGTATCCGAGCATTCTGCATATCATCATGGAGAACAGAGTCTTGCAAGCACCATTATTGGAATGGCACAGGATTATGTTGGTAGCAATAATATTAATCTTCTTCAGCCTAGTGGTCAATTTGGCACTCGTAATCATGTAAGCCAATGCTGATCTGTTTTTTTTTTCTGAAAATATTGTGGAAATTGCTCTGCTTCAATTAATTTTCTTGTATTTGATGCATGAGCTGATTGTTTCAGGGGGGTAAAGATCATGCAAGTTCCAGGTATATTTTTACCAGGCTTTCGACTATTACAAGGTTTCTCTTCCCCAAGGATGATGACAATCTCCTTAACTACCTAAACGAGGATGGACAAGTCATTGAACCAACTTGGTACCTCTCTTCTTTTTTTTCTCTTTTTTATCTATCTATTTTGTTCGAAACTAGCTGATAACAAATAATTTTATACAACCTTTTTGAAGGTACATGCCGATAATACCACATGTTCTTGTCAATGGAAGTGAGGGTATTGGGACTGGATGGAGTTCCTATATTCCTAATTATAATCCTAGAGATATTATTCAAAATGTGAGGTGCTTATTGAGTGGTGAGGCAATGGTGCCTATGGACCCGTGGTACAGAGGATTCAAAGGAACTATTGAGAAGACTTCTACAAAGGAAGGAGGTGTAAGTTACACTATTTGTGGAAATGTAGAGGAAGTAAATGAAACAACATTGAGAGTTACAGAGTTGCCCATTCGAAGGTGGACCAATGATTATAAGGAATTTTTGGATTCTGTTACGAAAGTTTCGACAAAAAATGATAAAGATAAAGTGGCCAAAGACCCTTTTATTGAGGTAAATCACTTGTTTTTTTTTAAGTTTCTGTTCACAAAATGCTTTTTTTTTTCTTTGTTCCTCAGAGATTTTTGTTATTTTTTTGTTTGCAGCATGCTGATCACCACAGCGATGACAAAATGGTATTAATTGATGTTCACTTATCAGAGGAAGGTTTGATCATGGTCCAGCAAGAAGGTGTGATGAAGAAACTTAAATTAACTAGTTCGATCAGCACAAGTAACATGCATATATTTGATGCAAATGGGACAATTAAGAAATACGACAGCCCAGAGCAAAGTATGTTTTTAAGTTATTTTACAAATTTAAAATGTGAAAACTTAGAAACAAATATGAAATTTAAGAGATTGACTGATCAATGCTGCTCTTCTTGCAGTTCTTGAGGAGTTCTTTCACCTGAGGCTTGAATTTTACGAGAAAAGAAAGGTGCATCTTCAGTTTTTTGGAAACTACTAGATTTTTGTGAATCACTTCAGTTTTTTATCTGTAAATGACTATTGACATACCTTGTCTGTGATCAATGCAGAAAATTCTTCTAGAAAACCTTGAAATGGAGTTAATGAAATTGGAAAACAAGGTTAGATTCATCCTAGCTGTTGTAAGTGGGGAGATCATTGTCAGCAACAGAAGGAAAGCTGATTTGTTTCTTGAACTACAAGAGAAAGGCTTTACTCCTTTTCCAAAAAAAGCAAAATCTAGCGAGCCACAAGTGGCTGGAGCCATTGATGAAGAACCTGAAGATAACTCTGAGTCCTCTCCCAAAGAAGCAAGTGTTAGTGACTATGAGTACTTACTGGCCATGCAAATTGGAACCTTGACTCTTGAGAAGGTTCAGGCCCTCTGTGCTGACAGAGATAAACTCAATAAGGAAGTTGATGATTTAAGGAAAGCAACTCCTAAATCTCTCTGGCTTAATGATCTCGATTCCCTTGAGAAAGAACTTGATGTAAGCAATCAAAATAACTTGTTTTTTTTTAATTTCATTTATGTTAGTCTTTTCTAATCTTGGATTAAATTGTAATTAAGGAAATGGAAAAAAGTGATGCTCAAGCAGAGGAGGCTAGACTCTTAACAAGAAGCAAGGCAAAGAATAACAACATTCCTAAAGTTGGTAGGCAACCTCCTAAAAATCCACGTAAAACTGTTCCAAAACCCAAAAGTTCAGAGGCTAGTACAGACTCTCAACCCGTGTCATCTAACTCCATGATGGAAATAGGTAAAATATTGATTTTTTTTTTTAAATTTTGTTCGTTGTGAATTCCTAACTTTTAAATGCATGAAATAGCAGAGAAGGTAGCCGAGGTAGTGAAACCAAAGGGGAAAGCAGTAGCTACAAAGAAACCTCCTGTTAAGAAGGTACATGCTTGAGCAAATATCATTTCAATGAGAGTGTTCTTAAAATTTTATTTTTCTTTGTAAAACAGCAACAACCTAAACAAGTTCTTGATGACGACGAGGATGATGAAGTGGCTGAGCTTAAAGATCGACTAGCTGCATATAACCTCCAATCCTCTCCTGATCATTCAGCAGGTAATTTATTTCATGCATTTTTTGCTGCTATTTAGTATATATATATATATAATATTTGAGTCGAGTTTTAAGTAATTTTAAAGATTTATAACTAATTTTTTTATATATACAAGATTTCATTAGTGTTTGAGTCAGATTTTATTAGATTTTAGAATCAAGACTAACTAATAGTTCTAGCTCGATTAAGTCACCATTTTTTAACAATTAGAATCAAGACTAACAGATACTTCTAGCTCGATTTACCGTTATGATAAGGTTTTGCCTACCCTACGGCTGCTGTGTATGCATTATAACTACAATTCAGAAGGAAAACGTAGGAAAAGTCAGCCTTAGGAGAGGAAAATGGTTAAAAAAATATGCATGATAACTACAATATAGAAGAAAACTGTGTTATAAAAATTGCTGTAAACTTGCAACGTTTTTATCGATTTTTAGAAATGGAAATGGAAGTCCCCCAAGTTGAGGCGAAAAAGAAAGAACCAACCAGAAGAGCAGCTGCGCAGAAGAAACCTTCAGCAAAAGTTGCAGAGATTTCCGACGACGAAGAGGATGAAATCGACAACGACGAAGATTTCGAAGAGGTGAAAGCTCCAAACGGAGCAGCAAAGAAGAGGCCAAATACAAAAGCCAAAACAGAAAAACCTCCATTAGCAGCAGCAGCAAAAGCAGCAAAACCACAGGTTTTAAGCCAAAAACTCTTAACTCAAATGCTTAAACCTGCAGCGAATTCAGGGATTTCACCCGAGAAAAAGGTGAGAAAGATGAGAGAGTCGCCTTTTAACAAGAAAAGTGGCTCGATTCTCGGCAAAAATGGAGCGGGGAAGAAAGTTTCAAAGGTGAATTTGGATTCTGATTCAGACTCCGACGATGATGCTTCAGACGAAGCCATTAAAATGGCGGCAGCTTCTAGGCCTCAGAGGGCAATGAGGAAGCAGCAAGCAAAACGGTACGTTTTGAGTGATTCAGAGAGTGAGAAAGCTAGTGAGGATTCAGATTTCAATGCTGATGATGATTAGATTTACTGCAATTTGAGAGTAATTCAAGACAATTTAGGAGCCATCTTACAACTACTTTTTAAGTAATATTCAAGCAATCGGATCATATATTTGGTCTGTATTATCAGTATTTGAAAATGTTTATATTTTTGGGTGTGTTTTAATTACGTGTACTATTTTTTAAAATTATTTATACTTCTTTAGTTTTAGAGTTTGGTATCGGTTTTTGACTGATTTGGTTCAGGATTTAATAAAATTCATCCTGAAATATTTAACCCATGATTTAATAAAATTATTTATTAATGTTTGAGAGTAAACGAGTCTTAAAACTTTGTAATTTTTTATCTTAAAATTGACATAAATTATAATCAAACACAATATAAATGATTGGGGAAGATCGTATATGATACGTATGAATCCGTATCAACTGGGTATAATTTGCAGTTTTCACTCGTAAAATATATATATATATATATACATTCTAATTATTGGCTTGTTCAATTCTTACACTATACTATATATATATATATATATTATTGGCTTGTTCGTAGAAAAAATGATATATATATATTTTTTATTATATTGTTTAGTCATATTTTATTGAATTAATATATATATTTTTATTTATTAAATATATTTAAATTTATTCAGTCATAAACATATTAAAATGTATTACAAAAAGATACGAGAATATTTGAAAAAAGATTTCTACAACAATGATGGAAACAATAAAATATATCTAAGAGGATTAAAAAAAGAGATGTGAAAAATATGGAAAATTAAACAATCAAAATTGCAGATGTTGCAAGTAGATATTCAAATACTCGAACACACGGAACGACGGGACAAGAATAAAAAAATATTGTTTGAGCCGGAACCGCCAGTTTAATATCGTTATTTATGAGTCAGTGTCAGTTTTTAAGAGTAAAAAACAGTGAAACTGAAAACGAGACCGTGGATAAAAAAGATATAATAAAATCTAATATAAATATTAAAATTAGTTATAAACTCACCAAAGTACTTAAAATTCGACATCAATATAATAAAAATATATATTTTATTATTATATTTAATTTTTTTATATAGAAAATAAAATAGAATTAAAATTAGAACATCAAATTCGTTATTTCTACTACCGATTTAAAAAATAAAAAAATTTGAATTTGAATTTGAATTGTTATATTTCTAGATAAAATTACTATGTAAGGCAGGGCGGCTCAACTCAACATCATATGGGGAGACGTAGGAGTTCGAAAACCAAACACGTGGATTTAATCACAGCCATTGACATTGGATCACAAAGAAGTTCGAAAATTACAGAAACTAAACAGATTAATACTCCGACGAATCACCAAGCAAAGCGACCCAAATCCAAATCTCGTCATTTATGGCAGATTTTAGCCGTGGGCATGGTCACGCAAACAGGGCCATAAGCTTTCTTAGCCTCAGGAGTTCCAGGCTTAGGCTCATCGGCCATGGCAACACCTGCAACGGAGCTAACAGCAATGGCCGCCGCAGAAAACATCAGCTCCCTCCGACCATTGCTACTCCCTTTGTCACTCACCTTCGCTCCTTCACCGGTAGAAGCTCCGGAGACGATGAGGGTCCGGCGAGCGGCGGTCCGGGGCTTGCCGGCGACGGCGGCGGAGGAGAGCAGCGAGGCTGTTATGGTAGTCGAGGCCATTTTTGTGCTGTTTGTTATCTGGTTTGAAGATGTATAGAGATGAAGAGGCTTGTTTGGGCCACTTGCCATCTTATCCCAAAGGACGTAGTGGCCAATCGCTTGCTGCCATCTGGCATTTTATATCCATATTGAACGGACCTCAAACAAGGTATTTTATAGTTTAAACTGTCATCACTATTACAAGGTAGTTTAAACTCGCATTACAAATTCAGTCAAATTACTCAAAATTTAACTTAAATATAAAATTAAAAATATATTTTATTTTTATATATAGAATTGGACATCGACAAATCGAACCGCAATGTATTTTATAGTTTTGGTATCGATTCCTGGGTTGTACAGAGTTGCCGCAGAAGAGTATGAAGACGGAGCGTGGATGAATCAGAGAATCATAGTTCATGAATTCCTGGGATTTGATCGGCCATGGCAGGACCTCTCCAGTCTCCATCAGGTTTTCTTCCTTTTTCCATTTGCATAAACGTGAAAATGCAAGAAGATCTCCATCTGGTTTTCAATCGCGACAGTAAATCAATAGTATTCGCATGACAATACTCAGACAAAGTTCAAATCAACAAAGAGAAATGCTTTCCGAAATAATGCAGACGCTGAAAGCAAAGGATGGAATCTTGAAAAACAAAGGATGGAGGGTCCTGTTTTCTTCAATAATTGATTCCAGCTCCGGAAGACATCGAATTTCATGGGAACCCTTTCAGAAAACAAGGGCCCCTTGCTCTACCTATCAGGTCTTGTGCGCTCAGCTAAAAACCACTTCTCTTTTTCTTTCTTTTTTTGTCTGAATCATTGTTACCTTCCCAAGACAAGAATTTCAGACTTCGTAGCCTTGGTTAGGGGTGGGCATCGGATCGGATTGGATCGGCAGTTTTTGGATTGGAATTTTAGATCTGATCGGATCGGCTCCAAAACTCCATCCGAATCCGATCCAATCCGAAGCTATTTGAAGTCATCGGATCGGATCAGATTGTTCAATAAAGCAGACTCTGAGGATCCCTTGTTTTTCCTGCAATCCGAGAACATAATCCAAAATATCTCATCCAAGATTCAAACTATCATCCAAGATTCCAGATGTACAACATAATTCAAAAAGTTTGAAATCTATTCGTAATCCAAAAAAATTCATTCATAATTCGTTATAATTCAAAATTATCCATAATCTAAATATATCAATAATCCAAAACGATAATATTTCATTAAGAACCAGAAGTCCAGAAGTCCAGAATATAAAAATAATTTATAATGTCAACATAATACATAAAATAAACCATACAAAATAATCATAATCCGCCGTTTAGAGTTCAATAATCGGCCCAACGTCTCTCCCGGTTGCATTCTCCATAATTTCTACAAAAACACATAAAACATATTTATTAATATAACATCAATAAACAGTAATGTAACAAACTAAATTTAAAATTTTCAAATAACTTAGTCCAAAAACAATTCTAGAACATTTGACATCAATTCTAAAGTATACAGGTATAAACAGATTTGCACAAAACATAAAGTCTCGGGTTTCTTACTATATAATTATATTTCACATATTCATAATGTAACAAACCATGATTTGCACTCACTGGATCCACTTTGCAGTTTGCAGGACGCCCACCCCTTTGCAGTTTGCACTAAACCAATTCGACAGGCTAAATGCCTAAATGGCTAAATTTATCCACTGTTTTTCTTAACTCACAAATCACGTGAAGAAGATACTCACAAATCACAAATTTGAGAGGGCTTACGTCGAGTTGTAGTATCAACATTCAACTATTTATCAAGTAACAAGTTGATACTCACAATTCACAAATCTGAATCATCAAATTGTAAAGACTATCATACCCTATGAATCACAAAGCTCGGGTTGGAGTTCGTCGGGGTTCGTCGGTTCTCGGGATTAGTCGGGTTCGTCGTCCGCCTCTCGTGTTCGTCGCGGGGTTCGCCGGGGTTCGTCGCGAGGTTCGTCGGGTTCGTCGTCGAGGTTCGGACTTCGGCGTCGATCGTCGGGGACTCGTCCTTTCAGAAGGCCGAAGGGTTACGATTTACGAATTTGGGGATTTCGGTNCTCTACCTATCAGGTCTTGTGCGCTCAGCTAAAAACCACTTCTCTTTTTCTTTCTTTTTTTGTCTGAATCATTGTTACCTTCCCAAGACAAGAATTTCAGACTTCGTAGCCTTGGTTAGGCGTGGGCATCGGATCGGATTGGATCAGCAGTTTTTGGATTGGAATTTTAGATCTGATCGGATCGGCTCCAAAACTTCATCCCAATCCGATCCAATCCGAAGCTATTTGAAGTCATCGGATCGGATCGGATCAGATTGTTCAATAAAGCAGACTCTGAGGATCCCTTGTTTTCCCTGCAATCCGAGAACATAATCCAAAATATCTCATCCAAGATTCAAACTATCATCCAAGATTCCAGACGTACAACATAATTCAAAAATTTTGAAATCTATTCGTAATCCAAAAAAATTCATTCATAATTCATTATAATTCAAAATTATCCATAATCTAAATATATCAATAATCCAAAACGATAATATTTCATTAAGAACCAGAAGTCCAGAAGTCCAGAATATAAAAATAATTTATAATGTCAACATAATACATAAAATAAACCATACAAAATAATCATAATCCGCCGTTTAGAGTTCAATAATCGGCCCAACGTCTCTCCCGGTTGCATTCTCCATAATTTCTACAAAACACATAAAACATATTTATTAATATAACATCAATAAACAGTAACGTAACAAACTAAATTTAAAATTCTCAAATAACTTAGTCCAAAAACAATTCTAGAACATTTGACATCAATTCTAAAGTATACAGGTATAAACAGATTTGCACTAAACATAAAGTCTCGGGTTTCTTACTATATAATTATATTTCACATATTCATAATGTAACAAACCATGATTTGCACTCACTGGATCCAACCCAATCGGCAACAATCCGATTGGATTTGCAGGACGCCCACCCCTTTGCAGTTTGCACTAAACCAATTCGACAGGCTAAATGCCTAAATGGCTAAATCTATCCACTGTTTTTCTTAACTCACAAATCACGTGAAGAAGATACTCACAAATCACAAATTTGAGAGGGCTTACGTCGGGTTGGAGTATCAACATTCAACTATTTATCAAGTAACAAGTTGATACTCACAATTCACAAATCTGAATCATCAAATTGTAAAGACTAGCATACCCTATGAATCACAAAGCTCGGGTTAGACTTCGTCGGTTCTCGGGATTAGTCGGGTTCGTCGTCCGCCTCTCGTGTTCGTCGCGGCGTTCGCCGGGGTTCGTCGCGAGGTTCGTCAGGTTCGTCGGGTTCGTCGTCGAGGTTCGGACTTCGGCGTCGATCGTCGGGGACTCGTCCTTTCAGAAGGCCGAAGGGTTACGATTTACGAATTTGGGGATTTCGGTTTTGCAATTATAAAGTAGAGTCAATCCGAATGTCGGATTGGATCGGATCGCATTGAATCCGATAACGATCCGATCCGATAAGTGATCCGATTGTCGGATCGAAACTCGCATTTGCCGACCGAATACTCTTGCCCGATCCGATCCAACCCGATTGGATTGTCGGATTGGGTCGGATCCACCCACCCCTAGCCTTGGTATTCTGTTTTCCCATCTCCACAGATCTCTCCACCTCTGCACCCATCATGGAAGCCGTTGCTGGTTTCCTTGTCGAGGCCGCCCTGTCCCCTGCTTTCGACGCCCTCTTCCGCAAGCTATCCTTGCAAGACGTTCTCAAGTACGCACCCAGAAACAATGTGGAATCTGAGATCAAACAGTGGAGCAACTTCCTCCCGAAAATGAAATGCGTCCTGGATGATGCCGAAGAACGGCAGATGGGAGAAGGGCCGATCAAAATCTGGCTCGACGAGCTCAGAGACCTTGCCTATGACGTAGAGGACATCTTGGACGAGTTTTCTACTGAATTATTGCGCCAAAAAGTCACGGCGGAGAAAGAAGGCTCGAAGAGCAAGGTACGCAAACTCATCCACACTTCCTGTTCTTGTTAAAGTCCTCGTGAAATCAAGTTTAATGTGTCCTTGGGGTCCAAAATGAAAGAGATCACTCAGAGGTACGAAGCGATTACCAGAGAAAAAGAGTCTTTGGGGTTGAAGAGCTAAAGAGTTTGGTGAGAAGAAACGAGAAAGAAATAGAGGTAATGGCAATGCTTGAGGATTGTGAGAGAGTGATAGGAGGGTTGTTCGCTCGGGGTCTGTCTCCTCTCGCCTCTCTCACATACCTAGCGGTCGATGGAGGGAGCAAAGGGCTGAACATAAAGCCAGAGGCTCCTCTCTTTCTCCCCAAGCTCCAAAGTCTTTGGATGAGTAACATTGGGAACGTGGAGAGCCTGGATGCAGCATTCCAGCTCCCCTCCTCCTGTACATATTTATACATCTGGGGATGTCCAAACTTACGAGAGTTGCCGATCCACCACCTCTCATCCGACCTTGGACATCTGGCCATCTCTGGGAGTCCTGCGCTGCAAAAGAGATGCTTGGATAAAAAAGGAGACTACTGGCCCCTCATTTCCGCCATTCCTTATGTTATAATTGACGGCGAAGATGTGCGTCGATCATCGTCAGAGATTGCAGGTTCCAGTCAAGAATGACATGAAATTGAATTGTTTCTCTCAGCTCCGGCCCCGGCTCTATCTGTCCAGATGATGTTGGTCCCTCTAAAACTCTAACTACTTCCATTCTGGAGGAGCTTTTTTCCATTGAGGAATCTTCATCCTCCTAGTTTTTTGATTCTGGACTGAACATTCTTCCATTGAGGTAACTTCATCATTCTTCTACGAACTGTGTCGATCGGGTACGAAGCGAGTGCAGCCCCGTTAGTAATTCTAGATTTGGACACTTGGAGATGTCAATCCTCGGAGGCAATTGAGTTCTCGCATTTGCCTAAGTGGTTCCCTTCACATTTTCACAACCATGGATTTGTGCACGTCTCTTACTGCACGACCCTAGAATGCTTCCAGAGGGATTTATGAAGGATGGAACCAACACTTTGGAGTCTTGAGCAGTTCTGAATTTCGTTCTGTCCATCTCTCCGGAGGAAGATTTCCCGACCTACTTGTGCTATTACAGTCCCGCTCTGTATTGGGCTTTCGCGTTTGCCTTCAAAAACCAAGAAAATCCGTGGTTCTTTTCATACCACATCGATAAGCTTTCACAATTTATTGTAAATTCATAACGGAAATTTGGGGCACAAAGAGGAGGCCCGTCTGTATGTCCACCCACGTTAACGGCGCGTGGTGCCCGCAAGACGTCATCGGGTATGCCACGTCATCGGGTATGCCACGTCATCGGGTATGCCACGTCATCGGGCATGCCACGTCATCGGGCATGCCACGTCATCGGGTATACATCAAAAGGGACGCTCGGGTTTGGATTCTGTGCTTGAGAAAACGACGAGAAACTGAAAAGGGTAAGAAGGAATCGAGAATATATAAAGTGGGTAGGGACGGAAAGTAAGGATTTCATTTTAGAATTCAATGTCAGCAAGAACAAATCAATTTTTTCTAGGGTTTACTTTTGTTTGAATTGATGATGGATTATCCTTCGGTGGTCAGTGGTCTACCACTATCCTATATTATACGATTTTAGTCTAAAAATTACGGGATAAGCAATTAAAACAACATTTATTCTAATCTATTAAATAATTTAAAAAAATTATTCTATAAACACGATGAAATAAAGGGCAAAACCTTCCTCGCAATTTCGTTGCGTATAAAACAAACCCATTGGCATATGACAATGTTTAAGTAAGTTATTTCAATGTTAGTACTAGAATAAAGTGCAATAGCAATTTTTTTTTGTACCAAAATGCGAAATCTCTCGTCCACAAGGCCTCCACACTCCGGTCTGACAGCGTGTGAGGGAGTTAATCACGGTGACTGAGCGACCCAGAGATGAGAGACCTTAACCTGATGTCCCAATGAACTACCACAACATTGAGAGTAACAACTTACACATTATGACAACGCAGACGTCGAACCTAGGCTCTTTGTACCAATTCTACTATCTCTGAGCGAACTGAGCTCTGAGCTATGCCCGTGTAGGCAAAGCGCAATAGCAATTCTTTCTTCTATATGTCTCGAGCAAACAACAATTTTAAGCGATTGAAAGGGTAGAAATGTCATTTTAGTTTTCTCGTTTGCAAAATATGCGTGTGTTTTAATTAGTTTATTCGATGTTTATTTAAGAAAATGCTTTTTCTAAGTGCAAAAAACAAAGAGCAAGAATGAAAAAGTAGTTCGGATTTTATCATATTTAGAATAAACAAGCTAGAAAACGATGAAATTCGATGTTTTCAGCCAAATATCGTGTGTAATAGCCAAGGATTTTGGTCCAATAACACCTACAAAAGCTCCCTTCCATTAATGCTAAGAGCTCCAAAAATAGCTCTCCAACAAAAACCAGCCATGCATGCAAGTAGAAATGACCTAAAAATAACACAAATCTCATGCATAAATTCACCACAGCTCCATCTCGCTCCTCCTCGGGTTGCTAAGAGCGGTTTTCGGTGAAAATTGTTTCGCTAGATTCTACACTTTTGCCGAAAAACGCATTAAAAAAAAACGAGCGCCATGGAAATGAAGAAGATCGCTTGTGTCGCCCTCTTTTTCGCAGCCTCAGCTAGTGCCGTCATGGCTCAAGACTCACCGGCCCCCGCACCAGGGCCAAGCAGTGGGGCCTCTGCCCTTTCGGCTATTGGCTCGATTGCCGGAGCCTCGGCCGTCTCCCTTCTCGCATACTACTTGCATTAGATTCGATCAAAGATGGAATAGTTGAAAGGAGGAGAGAGAAAGAGAGAGAGGTTGAAAGAAGATAATTGGACGTGCTTTGAATTCTTGGCTTAGGGTTTCTTTTTTTTTTCTTCTTCCTCTCTCTTTTTTCAATGAACGTTTGAATTGATTCAATGGTTGAACTAGCAATAAAAGAGCATTTTGGTCCATATATTTGTCAAAATTATGCGCTATTTTTGTTCAAAATTATTAAATTTGAAACAATATTGCACTGAGAATAACCAAAACAACGAGAAAAAAATTATTATTAATTTTTTCACATTGCATTCCCTTATTTCAAGGTTTAGAAAATAATACGACTGACGAACACCGAGATGAACACGAAAAATCATTACATAACACGTTAAAAATACCATCTACATAGAAAATAAAATTGTGTGTTTTCATTGTATGTAAGATATAAAATTACGATTTGTAAGATATAAACTACAGTCCCTGTCCGTTTTGCTCACCCCTCCTTATGACTCCTTAGGTGTGCTCGTCTAGACATTAGTGCATGCTTTAACTCACATATCAAGGTGTTACGAAAAAATATAAAGTTTTTTAATTAACAAAAAAAGATGAAAAAAAGAAGAAAAAAATAATTAAATTTTGGTATAAACTATAAAAATGATGAAACCTAACATGAAGGCCCAAGCCCACCACAATTAATTACAAAAAAAAATAATAATTCATTCTCTTGTTGGAAAGCCGAAATTTCGCCGCCTCTGAATCACTTCCTATTCCCCCTCTGTAAAACCTCAGAACCTCCATTTCTCCGAGACACTCTCACTGCATATTCATCCGCAACTGCCGACTCAGCCTCGATTCTCATCCATCTTCTTGGTCAGATTTTCATATCCTTTGTTTGTCAATTGCTTATTTTTCTCTATGGTGGAAGAACCAGCTCAATTTTTATTTTTTTGTGCGGTTTGCTCTTTGTTTAGAGACTTTAGTTTTCTCGCAAATTTACTTTCATTTCTGAGGAGCTATTCAGATTGTTGTGATATTCAGCTTCTGATTCTTTGCTTTAGTTCTTTCTTTTTCTCATCTCTTACCGATGGAGTGATTCAGTCTCCTTCAATCTTTCATTTAGTTCACCTTGCTGCACTTTTAATTGGTGTCTGTAGTTTTCATTCGTAAAATTTCGGCCAAGTAGACAGTAAAAGTTTGTATTATATACTTCATTTGATAAAACCCGCTGCTGTTTTTTTTTCAATCATAAATGTTTGTGGATTTTCCTTATATATTATTTGTTTTGTCTATATTTCATTCCATTAAATGAAAACGTCTTTGAATTTTTTTTTTTCGAGTTCATTTTTGAAGCTCATGAGCCATTACTCCTGTCAGTGAAAGGAGATTAATTGCGACTTACTCAATGATATAAATTTCTCAGTGTGGGAGTTTAGATGGCGGGGAAATCAAATAAAGGGAGGATTAGAAGAGGATCGCATAGTTCTGCTAATTCTTCTGAACGAGCCAGCTCATCTGATGTCTCTGTGAAAGATAACACTGTCACTTTGCAGTCCTCTGAAGCTGACGCAAATGGAACTGTACTTGTTGAGGAGTCACAAAGCAACTCCAATATTAAAGAATCCGAAGCAGAAACTTCAGGAAGCCAACCAAAGCAAGGTGAAAATCAGCATTTAAGTTTCCAATTCGTAATAGATATTCCTATGGTATATTAAAAACTCCTCAGATATCAGTCCGTACAAATTTTTAGTATTTTAAATCTATGATGTCCCATTGTAGCAATCCTAATAGGGACGATTAAGAACTTTTAACTTTTCCGTTCTTGGAGTCATTATTTGATCAGAGAAGTGAGCAAATATGGGTAAGAGAACCCAAGACGACATATTTTTTCAGTATGATGTATTGCTTGTTAGGGACCTTCCCTTGTTCAACAAGGCAGCAATGATAATTGATAAGTGCATTCAAGACTAACAGAAAATAAAAAAAAAACATATTTAGTTTGTTTAATCTCAGTTTTTGCTTAAATAAAGCAAGCAGAATTGAAACTATGCTGCTTTTAAATTTCATTGGTAGGTCGTGTCAAAGCTTGCCGGTGAAGGTTCTTTGTCTCCATTCATTTTTCACATTACTGATTTATTTATCTAGTCCAGATGTTTGTTAGTTTCGTGATATCTAAAATCCTGAATGCAATCTGGTCTCAATTTTTTGGCATCCATGGGAGTGCAGGTGACCCCCATCTTTACCCTGTATCCGTCAAAACACACAGTGGTGAAAAGCTTGAGTTGCAAGTGAGTTAGCTAACTACTTGATCCTTGATTGCATAAGATTTTGCCTCCAAATTATATCAAGATGCATGTTAAAGGTTATATTGTTATTATATGCGAATGTCAAAGCTAGTTGATGATCCTAGTTACATAGTCCAATTTGGAATAATTTGCAGCTCAACCCTGGTGACTCTGTCATGGACATAAGACAATTTCTTCTTGACGCTCCTGAGACGTGCTTCTTCACATGTTATGACTTATTGCTGCACGCAAAAGATGGAGCTTCCCATCAACTAGAAGATCATAATGAAATATCTGAAGTAGCTGATGTTACCATTGGGGGTTGCACTTTGGAGATGGTTCCTGGTATATGAAAGATGTATCTTCATATTTGACACACTTGTGGTTTGATTTCTTGAAGCATTTATGTGGTAATTTTTTCAGCCTTATATGATGAGAGATCTATTAGAGCCCATGTTCATCGTACGAGGGAGTTGCTTTCACTTTCTGCTTTTCATGCATCACTATCAACATCACTTGTGATGGAATTTGAGGTGTCACAAAAAATGGCGACAAATTCTGGAGGTTGACACTGTTACCTGCAATGATCTTTACGAAATTTTCTAGTTGGCCTTTAGTAAATCATGGTTTAATTTATCTATATTGTACGCTTTGGGAGATCTATAATTGGTATGCTATTGGCTTCTACTGTAATGCAGATGCTTTAAAAAATGAGGTTCCAGAGGTCGATGGTCTGGGTTTCATGGAAGATGTTGCTGGTTCACTTGGTAATTTGTTGTCAACGCCTTCTAAAGAAATAAAATCTGTGGAAAGCATAGTATTTTCGGCTCTTAATCCTCCTCCGAGCTATAGAAGGCAAGTATTTATTTCCCATCCTGTATATTTGCCTTGAATGTTTTAGAACCATTTTTCCATTAGGTAATTTTCACTAACCAAGGATTTTGATTTGCTAAGTTTAAATCAATGAAAAAAATTGATTTTTTACTTTATCCACTGTATCAATACTAAGATACTAATAACTCAAAAATGAAAATATCTTCAAGAACAAAATGATTGTTAGGCTTAATATTTTAAGTTTAATCTGTATTTATCTAATTCTACCATTTATTCAAGCAGTACTTTTTTTGAAACGATACCCTCTGTAACGTGCCATGAAGACTTTTTTTTCACGAACCTAACATGCACATGGTGGATTCACAATCCAGCTCATTGATCCAAAAAAGGAACTGCAAAGATTCAAATTTCTAACATTATTTTTTTTATCTTCTATGATAAAAGAAGAAGGAAATAAATGAAAACTTTGATAATTTTTTTAGTTCAAATAACTGCAACTTGATCAACTGGTGCTTTACCATCTCAGGCTTGTTGGAGATTTGATTTACTTGGATGTCGTAATATTGGAGGGTAGTAAATTCTGCATAACTGGAACTACAAAAATGTTTTATGTCAACTCAAGCCCAGGGAATATCCTTGACCCAAGGCCTAGCAAATCTAATT
>QAOC01007320.1:15937-20807 GCA_003255005.1 Begonia fuchsioides | reverse complement strand
GCGTCGGCATGGGCGGAGCTCCGAACGAATGAAGGATTGGCTCGAGCCAATCTGGATCCGGGGCTTCTAAAGTCTCTTCGGTGGTTGAAGGATTGGCTCGAACGAATGAAGATCCTCAAGACAATCTGGATTGGCTCTAACGAATGAAGGATTGGCTCGATCTTCAACGGATCCGAGAGTTTGTTGAGGAAATCCGTTGATTGAAGATCCTCTGAAGATTTAATAGATGCCCCAAAGATTTGGTGCATGCAAATCCCTTGATAATCGAAGGTGGTTCGGAGATAGGCCATGTTCGTGCGTCCGATGGGTGATCTACAGTCATCACGAAGATATGCTCGTGCCAAACTTGATCCTCTTCCTTATCTTAACCAAATAACCAAAATACTTAAAGATTAAGTATGTTTGGCCGATAGAATTTGGCTAAGTCTTCGAATGGGCCGATGGTGGGCCGAACCTTGTGAGGGACTCGGCCATCTTGGGCTTCTCGTCGTGCGTTGAGCGTCTTCGATCTTTAGACTTCAATCTTTCCTTCACTAAGTCTTCTAAATGCGAAAACAAACTAAGGTGGCCAGGCTCGGCGTTGGGTTGGCCGAGGAGATGGACTCCGTGGAAGACCGCGCGATCCAAGGGGATCGGACCGTGCGTTCTCTCACGCCAGCCACTTATTGGCGGGCCGAAGCCCCTAGTGGACTTCGGATAGTCCGACGACCGAAGCTTGAGTGGTCGTCGGGTCGGGTTCGTGGAGTGGTGTCCATTGGGTGCGGGGCGCGTCTCGGTCAAGAGCCCCGGTTGCGTCGTGGGTCGGGCTGTCGGGTGTGCCGTGTCCGGGTGCGTCACGCGTGTCGGCTGTGTCGCAGGCCGTGCTGCTGGATGTGCCGTGTCTGGGTACGGTCAGACACGGTCCGATGCTAGCGTCAAGGCCGGGAATGACCGAACACCAAGTAACGGAGTGCTTGGGTCGCTCCCGATCATGCTCGGAAGGTGTTTCCGAGACTAAGATACCTACAAAACGATCAACTAAGTTAGTAAAATCGGTTGGGCTCGTTGAGTTGGTCGAGGCTTGATCCATGATGTGCCCGGGTTGCACATCATCCTCCCGGGGTACTTGAGGATTTGTCCCCAAATCTATCTCCTCATCCTCCAAATCGGTAGGATCCTCCTTATCATCCAAGTATGGTGAGAGATCTCGGACGTTGACCGTGGTGGTAATGTCGTACTCGCCCGGTAATTCGAGTTTGTACGCATTCGGATTGACGCGCTCGGTCACTCGGAACGGTCCGTCGGCTCTTGGCAGCAACTTTGCGTGTTTATGCTTAAAATACCGAAGCTTAAGCCACACTAAATCTCCTTCTTTAAAAATTTTCTCTTTTCGGCCTCAATTGGCTGCTTGAGCATACTTGGCATTTTTTTTCTCGATCCGCTTCTTAATTCTCTCGTGCAATTGACGGATCTTCTCGGCCTTATCATGGTCGTTGGTGTTGGTATGCTCCTTGACCGGCAATGGAAGTAAATCCATAGGTGTAGATGGATTAAAACCGTAAGCAACCTCAAAAGGAGTCATACCCGTGGTGTTGTGGCGGCACCGGTTGTAGGCGAATTCAATGAACGGCAATTGAAGATCCCATGTCGAGATCCTCGTATCCACCATGGTTCGGAGGAGTGAGCCAAGTGATCGGTTGACTACCTCCGTTTGGCCGTCGGTTTGTGGGTGGAAGGTCGTGCTAAAAAGTAGCTTGGTGCCGAGTCGTGCCCATAAGGTCCTCCAAAAAGTGCTAAGGAATTTTCCATCTCGATCGGACACGATAGAATGAGGCATGCCGTGTAATCAGACAATCTCTTTGAAAAATAATTCGGCAATGACCGTGGCTTCGGCGGTCTTGGCACATGCAATAAAATGCGCCATCTTCGAAAATCGGTCGACCACGACCATAATGCAATCCTTGCCTCGACTTGTCCGTGGGAGTCCGAGGACAAAGTCCATGCTAATGTCGTGCCATGGATGGTCGGGCACCGGTAAAGGCAAGTAAAGACCTTGGGGTAATGTTCGGGTCTTGGCCTTTTTGCATGTCGCGCACCGTTCCACAAAGTGGTGCACGTCCCGAAATAGGTGAGGCCAATAAAAATGCTCTTCAAGCATCTCCCAAGTCTTTTTCTCTCCAAAGTGTCCCGCAAGGCCGCCTCCGTGAGCCTTGATAATGAGAGACTCCCGGATGCTTCCTCTCGGGATGCATATGCGTCCTCCTCTAAAGAAGTACCCGTCGTTCACGTGATACCCCGCCAATTCACCCTTGGCGGCCAAATCAAAACGAGTACCAAAATCCAAATCATCCGCATAACAAGATTTCAACAAATCCAAACCAAAGAAACGTACCCGCAACTCATTGAAGAGGATGCTCCTCCGTGATAGTGCATCGGCCACCACGTTAGTTTCACCCTTTTTGTACTTGATAATATACGGATATTTCTCGAGGAACTCGATCCACTTCGCATGCCTTCAGTTCAATTTGCCTTGCCCCTTGATAAACTTGAGAGCTTGATGGTCGGTGTGGATGATAAACTCTCGGGGCAGCAAGTAATGTTGCCAAACTTCAATGGCTCGGATCAATGCATAAAGCTCTTTATCATAGGTAGAATAATTAAGAGTCGCACCTTTGAGCTTTTCGCTAAAATAGGCTATCGGGCGGCCCTCTTGCATCAAGACCGCTCCAATACCTAAGTCGGAGGTGTCACACTCTATCTCGAAGACTTTGTTGAAGTCCGGAAGGGTTAGCACGGGTGCTTCGCATAACCGGGCCTTGATGTTGTCGAAGGCCGCTTGACAAGACCGGGTCCATGCAAACTCATGGCCCTTTTTGGTGAGCTCGGTCAAAGGGGCCACAATTGTGCAAAAGCCCTTGATAAACCTTCGGTAAAAAATTAGCAAGCCCATGAAAACTCCGAATATCCGAAACACTCCTCGGGATGGGCCAATCTCGGATGGCCGTGATCTTCTCGGAGTCCACTTCCACGCCGCTTGCCGAGAGCACAAAGCCGAGGAAGTGTATGCGGCTTTGGGCGAAGGAGCACTTCTTTCGGTTGCCGTAGAGTTCCGTGCCCCGTAGTGTCAAGAATAGCAGCTCCAAGTGGTCAAGGTGGCTCGGCATATCCATGCTATAAACAAGTATACCATCGAAATAAACGATAATAAACTTACCAAGATATTCACGGAGCACATGGTTCATAAGCCGCATAAAAGTGCTCGGGGCGTTGGTGAGGCCGAATGGCATGACGAGCCACTCGAATAGCCCGTACCGGGTCTTGAAGGCCGTCTTCCACTCGTCGCCTTCGCGCATCCGGATTTGGTGATAGCCGGATTTCAAATCTACCCGGGAAAAAATGGCCGCTCCGCTAAGCTCGTCGAGGAGATCATTGAGCCGTGGCATGGGAAATTGATATTTGATGGTAATATCGTTGATTGCTCGGCTATCCATGCACATTCGATGGCTTCTATCCTTCTTCGGCACTAGGAGGGCCGGGACCGCGCATGGGCTCAAGGACTCTCGGATGTAGCCCTTAGTGAGGAGTTCTTCAACTTGGTCTTGCAAAATTTTGCTTTCCTCGGGATTGAGCCTATACGGTGGTCGGTTAGGCAAGGTGGCTCCCGGTTGGAGGTCAATATGGTGTTCGATCCAGCGGAGTGGTGGAAGACCGTCCGGGAGATCGTCCGGGAACACGTCCTTGAATCGGCCAAGTAAGGGTTGCACGGCCTCGGGGATGATCTCCTCATCATGTTCATCGGGCTCTCGGTGTAAGAGCACGATGATCGGGCCTTCATGGCCGAGGGTCCGTGCCAATTCTTTTCGGCCCATGAAAAGAGCCGTTTTGGCCTTGGCCTCTTTTCGATCGGCCTCGTCCTTGGCGATTTTCTCCGGTGTCATAGGAGCCAATGTGATGCTTCGGCCATCCTTCTTGAAGGAATAATGGTTGGTGAAGCCGTTATGCATAACTTGTCGGTCAAATTGCCATGGTCGGCCGAGTAGCAAGTGGGTGGCGCTCATCGGGACCACATCACACGTGACCGTGTCTTTGTACGTGCCAATTGTAAAAGTTACCCGGGCTTGTTTACTTACCCGGACGTCTTCACGGTCGGTGATCCAGCGCAATTTGTAGGGCGTCGGGTGTGCGGTCGTGGGCAGTGCCAGCCGCTCGGTCAGCTCGCGGGACGCGACGTTGGTGCAGCTCCCGCCATCGATGATCACCGAACAAAACTTGTCCTTGATCATTCAACGGCTATGAAATAGCGTCTCCCTTTGTAATTCCTCGGGCCGTGGCTGTGTAGAAAGAACTCTACGCACCATAAATATACTTTGCTCTTCAAAAGCACGGCAAACTTCTTCTTCGGTCGAGGTTGGATTTTCCTCGGCCGAGGCGGGTGGTGTCTCGTCGTCGCTCACGACCTCCTCGGTCCCTTCAAGGACGGTCATGACGCGCTTATTTGGACATTGTGCGGCCATGTGTCCGCGTCCAAGACACTTGAAACATTGGATTTCTCGAGCCCTTTGTGGATCGGCTAGAGTATCCGATGGCTTAGAATCCGTGGCCGGTTTCGGGGCCCATGGTTTTGGCGCGGGCGCCCGATCCTCGATCCGTGGCGCGGGCCGGTATGGTGTTGTGGGCTTCGGGGCGGGTCGTTGAGCGATAGCTTTGCCCTTTCTCTTGAGTTGCCTCTCGACTCTTAGGGCCATTTGAATAAGCCCATCAAATGATTCTACGGGCTGCAACTCTACCACATCACCGATCTCATATCGAAGGCCTCGAATAAACCGTGCCATGACTTGTTCCACGGGTTCGGCTAAATCACACCGAATCCGTAATGTCTCAAAATCCGTAA
>QAOC01007295.1:56111-73571 GCA_003255005.1 Begonia fuchsioides | reverse complement strand
TTCAGGAGCTCCTTGGAAGACTTCTTCTTTTAAGATTGGAGTTGGATAATCGGTTTTCTCCATGCATGGCGCCGGGTATGGCTTTGACATCACTTGGTGTTCTCGGCCGTCGGTTTGTTCTACTCCAAACTCCCATTGTAAGCAATGTTTGGGGAGTTTTTGATCCAGGTGTGAAGGATCATCAAAACAAACAATGGAAGGGAAAGAAGTACCTGAAAAATCAACAAACAAGTTAGAAAAATATCTTGCACGGCTCCGAGTAATTGCCCCCTTCGGTTGTTGGTGAATCCCGGGCATATCAAATGGTCTACCTCTTCTTTTTGGAACTTTTGACCGATAAAATGGATTGAAGATCAATGTTAGCCACTTGTAAGGGTGAAATGGAGATTTCATATTTATTACTTTATAATATTATAATCAATGGTTGAGATTTAGCCATGTTAAATGAATGGTTGGATGTGTTTTAGATATTTTAAAGTTAAAATAATAAAATAACAACATAAGAAGACCAAGAGGTAGAAGAAAAGGGCTGGTTGCACGACAGAGAGAGGAGAAAATGGGGGATCTGGATTTTTGAGAGATTGATGAGAAAAAATTGATGAAAACTTAGAATTTGGTGAGTTAAGAGTGAATCAAGAAGAAAAAGAAGAAACAACATAGGAAAAGAGTGCCCCCAACGATTTTCTAAACTCAAGGTATGTCCTAACCCTAGCAATGGAGGTTTTTAGAGTTTTACTGGCTGAAGATATTATTATTGGTTAGGATTTTTGAATTAGATGTTATGAAAGTCAAAATTCGGATTAAACCGTGCCTTGATAGGGTTTACTGTTTTCAAAAATGTTAAAGTGCTCAAATGGATTAACGTTCGTCTAAGAATTTGTAGTATACATGCAATTAAAGCTATATCTTTTTGAAGCAACTAATTAGAAGTTGTGGAGATTAAGTTATGAATTTTTTTGTTTACTGCTGGAACACAACATAGTTTCTAATATGAAATTCGGGTAGTTTCTATTTTCTATTTATTCTGTGTCCTAGATGTGTTTATTTGATAGAAAGTTCTTATATCGAGTTGTAGTAGACTTATTACTCGAAATTATGGATTTGGAATTAAGGAATTTGGAGTTGTATATACCAAGTTACGATTTTTATAAAATGATTGAAAAATAGTGAATTGGAGATTCGGAGTTTTGGACAGTTTCTAGTATTAGGCTTTTAGCATGTTTTCAAGATTTTCAAATGGATAAGTGTTCTTCTAACCGAATGAAATAAACACTATAAGTGAAATTTGGGCATGGGAATTAAGGAAAAAAGAAGTTGTATAGCCTGCGTTATGAATTTTGGAAGTTATGGTGAAAATAGTTACTTATAGTATAAAAACTTATTTGAATGGTTTGGCAATATAGGTTCTCAAGCTTCTAGTGTGCATTGCCAAGTTGAAACAAAAGACATCATAAATCAAATTAAGTATGTGTTGTATGTGTTTGGCCTATTAGAGGTCTATATTGTAAAGGTTATGTATTTTTATGATTTTTGATTGATGATAAACTTGTTGGGGTGTAACGCACAATACACCGACCTCAAGTCATTTGAGGATTGTTTGTGTGCCTTAAATTGATTGATTGATAGGTTTTTATGAGATTTCTTTATTGAAATGTTTATATGACTTTTGTTTAGATTAGTTTAGATTTTCTTGCATTAATGATAGGATTGTATTTGACATGTTATGGACATCATGCATCATGTTTTCTACGAATGACAACGAAAATGAATTTTTATGCATGAAAACTACAAATTATAATAAGTGAATCGTAGGGGGATAGCGGAATGGTTGTTAGGTTGCCCATGGGGGTCATTGATGCCTACATTCATCCCCGCAATATCTCTATTGATTCGATGAAGACATCTACATTATAGGAGAGTAAAGACGCCCTCGGCAATGGCTATTGGTCGATGCTGTCGTAAGCCCAATGGGGTTGTGCGGTAGGTTGTTATATCTCCTAATGATATACGTTATGTAAATCCTAAAATCACGTTTTTTGGATGGTCGTCATATGGGGGGCGGATCCACACCACGAAAACGAACTAATCCGCATTGTCTTAAATCATATCATTCGTTACTTCATTCATGTTTTATTTGCACTACTTACTCAGCTTTAAGCTCATTAGTTAGACTTTGCAATGTAGGTGAGGATTTGAATGTTGAAGAAATATCACTTGAGGATCAAATATGAAGGAGGAGAGTGTCTTCCGTCGAGCCGTGTCGTTGTTAAGCGAGATTTTGACCGGTGGATTAAACTCACTAAAATACATATGTTTTGAAAAGAACTTGTAAAAAAATTATTTTGATTTACAACTATGTAGTGTTAGTAAAGTTTTATATTTTGAGAATGTGATCTATGTTTAATTACTTATAAGTGTGATTTGAAATGTTAGCTTCCGCTTTGTATGTACAAATATATGTATAAGTTTGATAAAAGAATTTTCAGTGAAAAGCTTTTTAATAATTAAAAAAAAGGGATGTTACACAGGACCTTGGAACCCTATAACCTTGAAACCTTTAATCCTTTAACATTAAAACAAGGAAACTCTAAACTTTGAACTTTGAACATTAAACCCCAAAACCTTAGAACCTTAAACCCTGAACCCTAGAACCTAAACATTAGACCCTAGAATCCTAAACCTTAAAACCTTGTAACTACAGAACCCTACAACTCTGAAACCCGAACCTTTTAACCTATAGAATGAAACTTGAACCCTGGAACCTTAAATCTTGGTTCTTGTACCTTAGAACTCTTGAACCCTTAAACCCTAAACCCTTAACTTTGGACCCTTGAACCCTTAACCATTCACCCTTAACTCTGAACCCTTGAACTCTGAACCTTGGAACAATGAAACCTGAAACTTTGAGCCCTTGAACCTTGCACCCTACACCCTAGATCCTTAGAACCCTGAACCCTGAACCTTGGAACCGTGAACCCTACATCTGTGCAACCCTAGCACCCTTCAACCTTTAAACCTTGACCCTAAAACCCTAAGACTGATACTTCAATCTTCAATTTTGAACCATTGAACCCTTAAACTCTGACCCCTAAAACCATGAACCCTGGAACCTTGAACCCTATAATCTTGGACCCTGAAACCTTACCCTGAACCCTGAATTCTGGATCTTGAACCTTGAACCGTGAACCCAGAACCTTGAACCCTCAACCTTGAACCAAGAACCATGGAACCCAAACCCTAGAACCCTGAAACCCTTAACCATGAACAATGAACCATGGAACCCTAGAACTCTGATACGCCTTGACTTCGTGAAAGGTAAAGAATGAGCGCGGAAAAATTAAAATATCACTCGGTCTTGTGGACTAAGTTATTTGTGTTACTGGGGCACGAAATTAAGGATGGAAATGATGAATAAAACGAAGATGAAGATGAAAATACGAAATGAAATAACAACTCTTGGATATGACTCACCAAGATTTGCTGCAAGAACACAGATGATGAATACCCTCAGATATGACTCACCGATCAAAATAAACAATCAATGGTTGATGCTCTTGATAATATGTGAAAATCATACTCAATGACAATCACTTAATAATCATTACAGATTGCAATACCTTCTATATATAGACTCCTAAAGGCATTAATTTGTGATTCTAAAGAAAAGATACAACCTTTGAAGAGAGGCAACTCTTCAAAGTTACAACTCTGTAGATAGATATAAAAGAAAGACACAACCTTTGAAGAGAGACAACTCTTCAAAGTTACAACTCTGTAAATAGATATAAAAGAAAGACACAACCTTTGAAGAGTGACAACTCTTCAAAGTTACAACTCTGTAAATAAATATAAAAGAAAGACACAACCTTTGAAGAGAGACAACTTTTCAAAGACATAACTCTTACAGGGTTACAATGTTTCAAAAGTCACCAAAGTGATATATTTTAGAAACATTTCAATCTAATTATGACTCCAGCAAATGAAACATTACATAATAATAATATATCATGCTAATTAAAAATACATCTTTAATATTAAATTTCTTAAGTTACTTCTTCAAGTAGATTCTAGCAACCTCTCGAGTGGCTTATTCAAGTAGGTTCTTTAGCTAATTCCCAATGCAGTACATGCTTAGGAAGCTCCACATCCATAATTGAAGGGTTCATCTCCATAATATGCTCCATATATTTTACTGCAAAATGAACAAGCTTGTTAGTTAAAGTCTTGACTCTTGACTGTGTAATTGCACCTTAAGGCACATCATCCTCCCCAGGTGTTTGATGATTTGTATTCAAATCCAAAAGGTTGGTCTCCTCTAAATCTTTGTCATCATCCTCCTTATAAGGTGATATATCTTGCACATTGAAAGTTGCTGAAACTCCATACTTACCAGGCAACTCAATCTTATAAGAATTATTATTAATTCGTTCCAAAACCTTCAATGGACCATCAGCTCTTCGAAGCAACTTAGACCTTTGTTGTTTAGGGAATCTTGCATAGATGTATCCAAACCAAATCTCCTTCCTGAAAAATAATCTTCTTGCGACCTTTGTTTGCTTGTCGTGCATATGACAAATTCTTCTTCTCAATTTTTCTTCTTACTTCTTGGTGCAAGGCTCTCACTTGCTCAGCCTTCTTTGCTCCATCAAAATTTATACCTTGTTTGATAGGAATTGAAATTAAATTAAGTGGAGTAAACTGTTGAAACCATATACTACCTCAAATGGGGTCTGTTGTGTAGATCCATGGATAGTTCAGTTATATGGAAACTCGACATAGGGTCATTGTAAGTCCCAATCCGTAAGTGTTTTGCCAATTACACTTCTCAGTAATGCTCCCAAAGATCAATTGACCACTTCGGTTTGCCCATCAGTTTGAGGATGAAATGAGGTACTAAATAAGAGCCTAGTACCAATCTTTCCCCACAACGTCTTCCAAAAATGACTCAGAAACTTTGTTTCGCGATCTAAGACAATTAATTTAGGAATACCATGCAATCTCACCTCTTCTTTGAAAATAAAATAAGCAACAAGAGAAGAATCATCCATTTTAGAGCAAGGAATAAAATGAACTATCTTGGAGAATCGGTCAAGTACTACTAGAATTGAATCTTTTCCTCTAGTTGTTCTTGGTAGGCCGAGTACGAAGTTCATAGAGATTTCTTCCCAAGGATGATTTGGAACTTGCAATGGCATGTAAAGACACTGAGGGAGAACCTACTAGGCCAAATTTAGTGATTCCATTCTTTTTCTCTCCAAAATTACAATCCAAACCTCAACAATCAGCTTCCCTCACTAATGATTCTCGAATGTTTTCCCGAGGTATGCACAACTTTCCAAATAAAAAAAGAAACCCATCTTGTAAGTAAAATCCATTTTTGGCATTTCGCTTGCATTTCTCCCAGTGAAGTCCATGGTCCAAATCATCTTTCTAAGCATCTTTTATCCAATCAAATCCAAGAAATCTAGATTTAAGTTCAGTTAGTAAAGTGTACCTTCTTGATAATGTGTCGGCCACCACATTCACTTATCCTCTCTTGTATTTAATCACATAAGGACACCCTCCAAGTATTCAACCCATTTGGCATGTCTCTGGTTAAGCTTACCTTCACTCTTAATGTGCTTCAAGGCTTGATGATCGGTATGAATTGTGAACTCCTTTGGTAAAAAGTAATGCTGCCACACTTCCAATGCTCTCATCACTGCATAGAATTCCTTGTCATATGTCGAATAATTAAGAGCTTTTAGTTTCTCACTAAAGTAAGCAATTGGTTTTGTCGTCTTGTATATGGAGGGCTCCAATCCCTATTCTGAATGCATCACATTCAACCTCAAAAACTTTGTTGAAATCAGGTAATGCCAATAATGACGCATTCAAATAAATTTTTAATGGACTCAAACACTTCTTGACAAGATTGACTCCACATAAATTCTCTTCCTTTTTTAGTGCAATCAGTTAGTGGAGCCATAATTGCACTAAATTTTTTAATGAAACGTCGGTAGAAAGAAGCAAGGCCATGAAAACTCTTTACCTCCGATATGCTTTTAGGCTCGGGCCATCCCTTGATGGCTTGTACTTTGCTTCATCCACGACCAATCCATGCTTAGAAATAATGAAACCAAGGAAGTTTACCTCGTTTTGCAAGAATGTGCATTTCTTAAGATGTCTATAAAATGTTGCTTCCCTTAAAGTAGTAAACAAGGCACGAAGATGTTCCAAGTGTGACTCCAAGTTCAAGTTATATACCAAGATATCGTCAAAATATACCACAATGAACTTACCAAGTAGTCATTAAGCACATAATGCATGAGGCGCATAGATGTGCTAGGCACATTAGATAAACCGAATGGCATTACCATCCACTCGTATAGTCCATACTTGGTTTTAAATATCGTCTTTCATTCATCACCTTCTTTCGTGAAGATTTGGTTATATCCGCTTTTTAAATCAACCTTAGAAAATAGTGAGGCTCCACTTAGCTCATCAAGCATGTCTTCAACTCTTGGAATTGGAAACTGGTACTTGATGGTTATTTGGTTGATGGTGCGTCTTTCTATGCACATCCTCATAGATCCATCTTTCTTTAAGAAAAGTAGAGAAGGAACTGCACAGGAAATCAAACTTTCTCGAATGTGTCCTTTATCCAAAAGATCTAACACTTGTTTGTGCAATTCCTTGACCTCTTCTGGATTCATCCAATAAGCGGGCAGATAAGGTAGTATAGCCCTGGTTGAAGATCAATACCATACTCAATCCCTCTAAGTGGAGGTAAACCATGAGGTATCTCTTTCAAAAAAACATCATCAAACTCATTAAGAAGTGTTAACGCCTCTTTGGGTATATCCTTATCTTCCACCATTTGATCATTGAACATAATAAGCACAAATGGACACCCTACCTTCAAAGAAGTTTTAAGTTGTCTCTTTGATAGAAATAATGTCGCCATAGCCTTTAAGGACCTCATAGCTTCGTTGTCTTCACAATTTGCTACGTTTGAAGTGGTGCCAATTTTACCAAACAGTCATTCTCCATAAAAGAATAGTAGTTAGTGAGACCATCATGCATGGCCTTCTTGTAAAACTGTGAGGGTGTAGGACCTATTTTAACCTAAGTGGGTGGGTTAATTAGGTTAATTGAATTTTTTTTGTAAGTCAAATGTGTTAACTACAAAAGCTATGGAAGTTGATTATCGATTCAAATTAGGCAAGCACAATCAATAAATTAAAAGATGAGGGAGAGAAATTTTGACACTTATATGTTATCGCAGTTTGGCCAACAACTGCCTACGTTCGTGCTTCAAGTTAGCTCCTTGAAGATCCTTCACTTGATTGAACTTCTAGGTGTCAATCTAACCTCTATAACTTGACTCTTATTTCTTAAAGGCGTCCAACTCCCTTTTTGAATCTTCTTTTTCAGTGGCGTCACCCCTTTAAAAATTTGCTCAAGAGTATTGATATAAGTTTTTGCGATTTCTAACCGACTCTCTCAATCACCAAATGAATGATCTAAAGTAAATACAAGAGATGAGAGAGTAACAGATAAATCAAGAATGATTTTGGCAGAGTTTCGGAGTGTCTTTTTTTTCTCTCAAAAAATCGTCATCTCAAATAGCTTTTCTTTAGCTATTTATAATTTTGCAGCTGCTCAGGCTCGGGAGGTCGACATATGTACTGGAGCGGTCAACCGAAATATAGCCGTTCAGACTCATTAGAAAATTGCTATTAGAGCTTTGTCTCTTGTAGTTGTTCCTAAGCGGTCGACCTAACAATCGAGCGGTCGACATAGATTTTGAGTCTGGAGCTTCTCCGGTCGACCTAAGTGTATATCGGTCGACATAGATTTAGTCGTTGGAAACTCTAGCGGTCGACCCAAGTTGTAAGCGGTTGACATAAGTCTTTATCGGTCGACGTATGTTACATCTTTGGAACTTTGTATGGGTTGACAGAGGTCTTGTGTGGTCGACATAAATTTTTGTCTCTCGAGCATAGCCGGTCGCTATAAGTGTTTATCGGTCGACATAGGTTTTCGTTCCTGGAACTTCGGAGGTCGACATACATCTTGAGCGATCAACATACATCTCTTCTATGGAATTTTTGCGGTCGACACATGTGAACAGCGGTCGACATAGCCTGAGAGAACTTACAAAATTCTGCAGCACTCAACCAACTTGTTAGACATTAAATGCACCATTTGACAAGGGTATGAAATACACTACATCATAATTTAATTTAACTTTCATACATTCACATGAATGATAATTATCATAAAAAATAATTAGTTACTTTGAAAACCTTAAAGTCAACACAGGGCTCCTTAAAAGATGGCTCGCATTCATAGGCACAATATCACACAACACCGAGTCTTTATACCAACCAGTGGAAAAATAAATGCTTGCTTGAGTGGTTACCTTCAAATCACTTTAATCATTTAACCAATTCAGGCTATGAGGCGTAGGATGCATTGTAGTTGAAAGTCCAAGTTTCTCCACTAATTTGGTAGAAGCCATGTTGGTGCAACTTTCCCCATCAATTATAAGGGAGCAAACTTTGCCATTGATCAAGCAACGGGAATTGAAAATATTTTCTCTTTGTTGATTCGTACCTCCAAAATGAGAGGACAAGGCCCTTTGAATTATCATTAGCAAAGGCCCTTCGTGGGCATGACAATCCTCCTCTTGAATGACCTCCTCCTCGATTTGTTTATCTGGATCTTCATCATCGCTAATGATTTCTCCTGATTCTTCTTGTACAGTCATAACTCTCTTTTTAGGACATTGATTTGCAATATGCCCCAACCCTAAACACTTGAAAAATTTTACCTCCTGTGACCTTGGTTTAGGATCGAGATTTCACCTATTGCTTTGTTCGGCTAACTTTTGGAAGGTAAGCTCTTGTCTTTATCTTCGGTGATGGCTTAGTAGTTTGAATGGTTTTTTTGTGTAAATCGAGAGTTAACTCCTTTGGTTTTCCTCTTAATTTGGCGCTCCACTTTGAGTTCTAATTGTATCACGTTATCCATGGACCCATATGTATACAACTCCACTATATCTCTAATCTCTTAATGTAGGCCTCGAATAAACTGTCCCATCATTTTTTCCTTTGGCATCATAATGTTACACCCCATAAAACTTTACTTAAAAATGATCGCAGTAAAATTTTTCTTTCTTTAAAAATACCTCTTGAATTCTTTTTCATGAAAACACAGCGGAAGACTTTAATTATAAATCGTAGTAAACCCGACATTTACTTGAAATAAAATATTGTTAATCAAAATATCCATCAAATAAAATACTGTAAAGCTCATATAACACATAGTTTAATCAAAACATGTAATATACATATGCATGAGAAAACATTTTCGTATCTTTCATAATACATGGTGCATGGACATGATTCATACATATGCATGACATGCTAACATAATTTAAGTACAAGCAACATAATATATCAAATATCTCCAAAGTTAACCTCAATAAACAGTCATAGTAAACTTGAATTATAATAATACATACACATCAAACAATGTCATAACTATTCTGAGGTCATGCAAAAGTGATAAACAAGTTGTCATGACAGGATCTTTGAATGCTATAACTATTCTGAGAAGTTTAAATTACAACTTGTTTCATTGGAACTTACGGGATATGCAAGTCTATGGTGGGATAGTTTGAAAATTCAGAGAAGACGTGATGGTGAAGAGAGTATTAATAGTTGGAAAAGGATGAAATTAGTTATGAGAAGAAGATTTGTACCGGCTCATTACAAACAAAAGCTATTTCTTCAATTACAAGCTCTTAAGCAAGAATCTCTCTCGGTGGAAGAATATCTTACCGAATTTTAGACTCTCCAAGTTAGATGTGACTTACAAGAACCAGACGAACAAATTATAGATCGGTTTATTAGAGGTTTACACCGAGACATTAGTGATATTGTGGAGTTGCAATCGATCGACTCTATGGATTCGGTTATTCAAATGGCCTTGAAAGTGGAGAGGCAAGTGAAAAGAAAGGGCAAGGGAATAGTGAGCCGAGCAAGTCCTAAGACTATTACTACTTTTAAGCCTAATACAAAGGTGGAGAAAAAGATTCCTTTCGTTCAACTTTGGCTGCAAAAGAAGGATAGTGAACCAAAACCGATGGAAGAAAATAACCGGACCCGAACAGGGAGATCAAGTGTTTTAAGTGCCTTGGTCTCGGGCATATTGCATCCCAATGCCCTAACAAACGTGTGATGGTTATTAGAGAGGAAACAAGTGAAGTTTTCAGTGAATATGAAGTGAAGGAGAAATCAAATATGAGCTTAGAATTCGAAGGGAAAGAATGCCGAGCACAAGAAGGCCCCTTATTATTAGTTATCCAAAGGTTACTTGACACTCAAAGCCAAGAAGAGGAACTCCAAAGAGAAATTTTATTCCATAGTAGATGTCTAATCGAAGATAAGGTATGCTCAATTATTATTGATGGTGGAAGTTGTGTTAATGTGGTTTCCTGAAAGTTAATCAAAAAACTCAGAATATAAACTATCTTTCACCCGAAGCCTTATAAATTACGTTGGATAAATGATAAGGAAGACCTTAAGGTTACCAAGCAAGCGTGCATCAAATTGTCTTTTGGAAGTTACAAAGATCAAGTGATGTGTGATGTGGTTCCCATGAGTTCAAGCCATTTATTACTTGGAAGACCATGGAAATTCAATCAGAAGGTTATGCACGATGGTTTTATAAACCAATATTCCTTTAAGTTCGGTGGACGATCCATCAAGCTAATTTCCCTTGAACCCGAACAAGTGGCCAAAGATGAGGTCACAAGGAAGGAGAATTTATCTAAGAATAACTTGATTATGATCAAGGAGGGATCCTTCCCTACTAAAGAAGGAACACTCGTGATGAAGAATCAAAAAGTCATATGTGTTGTGATTTCCAAAATACTCTCAAGGTGGTTAGTCTCTTTACCCGAACTCTTTACTAATTACTTTTTTTATGATTGGATGAAGGAAATCTACAAATCTGAATTGAGCTTAAGGAAGAAGAATTATGATCTTCTTAATATGGAGAACTATTCAAGCAATGAGGGACAATTTGGTAATTCTAGTAAAGGAGTCTAAGGGTCACTCATCAAAAGAACCAAGGAGAAAGAGGTAGCTAAATATGATCATTGGATGAGGTTTTTGGAATCCTTAATAGAATACTTCCATGGAATATATATTGCTGCTTATATTGGGAACACTATGGTTTATAATTGGGATAATGAAACTCATGTTGATTTAGTTATCTGGTGGTATAGTACAAACCGGATTGTTGAATTGTTTAGCCGTGGAAAGAATAATGTTATGGTGAAGGGCATTGAATGTTATGACTCAAAACTAGAATTTTTTCAAAGTTTCCACACTCTTAAGGCGGTCTTAAGCCCGAAGAAATTTTTGGATAAGGTAGTCGACAAGAACATGCAAGTTCGAGTTACTCGGGAATTATGGAATTTCATCAACATTTAATGTTCAAAATATTTCTCCCTTTGCTGGAATTGATGAAGATGAACAAAAGGGAGATGAATTCCAATTGGATTTGAGGTCAAATCCTCAAGAACCCGGGGAGGATGACATGCCACGGATTGTCTTGCCAAGCAGAGCAATCACCCGAGCCCGAGGTCAGAATTTTTCTAATATGTTTTTTAATTTTGCAGGAAAATTAATTGAAGAATTATACATTTCTAAGCCAAATTTGGAGGATCAAACAAGGCCAAAACACATGATAATTTTGTGCGGATAAAAGGCAGATTTTCAATAAAAAACTGAGAGCTCCGGAATTGAACCTGAACCCAAACCCGATTGAAGTATCACGTTGCATGGAGAGTTGGAGTGTAACGACCCTCATTTTATTTTAAGAATTTGTGATTTTAAGACGAAAGTGTTTTAGATTTTTATGAATAATTAGACTGAGAATACTTTCTTTGGGGTGTATCACACCGTGCACCGGCCCAAGTGTTTGGGTTTGATTGGTGTTTGTTTGACTATTGCTGGGTTTAAGTAAAGTAATGAAGTAAGTTGGGTTAAATATATACTAAAAAAGTATCTTCATGTAAGTTTCTGTCGACCCCAGGGACGAGGGGTCGACACAATGAACACTTTCAGTCGACCCCATGAATTAGGTGGGGTCGACACAATTGTGTGTTTGGGTCGACCCCAGGAATTAGGTGGGGTCGACATAGTTGTGTGTTTGGGTCGACTCCAGGATCAAAGAGGGGTCGACACAAAATGTTCTCTGAGAATACTTTTGGTCGACACAATAGACGTGCGGTCGACACAAAATGTTCTCTGGGAATACGTTCGGTCGACACAATAGACATGCGGTCGACACAAAATGTTCTCTGGGAATACTTTCGGTCGACACAATTGACGTGCGGTCGACACATTCCCGATTTGAGTTGAAAAGTCAGCGAAAACGTGGAGGATCCCGATTGACAGACGTAAAGAGATAGTTGATTTTGTTTAATTAAGAAAGTATAAGGAATGCTCAGCCAAAACATGTAGAGTTTTGATTGGTGGACGCTAGAGAAATATTGTTTTTTGATTAATAAGGGGATAAGAATGTATGGGTTGTGATATCTTTCTCCCATCCACGAACCCTCTTCCATTTTCTCCCGTTTTGTTGCTCTAAGCTCAAAGGAGAGTGAGATTTGTCAAAGAAGAGAAGTGTTGAGAAAGAAAAAGGGTGAGTTTAGGCATCCTTGAGTGAGTTATTTCAAGAGAGGAAGTAGAAAATCCCAAGTAAATTCGTGAAGGATGAAGTTCAAGGTAATATTTTTTATCCTCTTAAGTTCTTCTAAGTTTAGTAAGGATAATACGACGGTAGTATTTGAATTGCGGGATAAAAACGAGTGATTTCATGCTGGGAGATAAGAAAAGAGTTAAGTATGAACAAAGTTATAATTTTGGAGATTCGGTCAATATGTATTACGAATTCGAGTTTATGTTCTTATTAAGAGTTCAAGTAGGCTCTTATATTAATCCATAGCCATTAGAATCACTCAATTCGGAGCTATGTAGAAAAAGTTATGGACGTTGCAATTCAGTGTACGAAAATTGGGGAAAGTTTGGATCGACCCCTTGTAGTTTGGGTCGACCGAAACTCGATTTCAGAAATGCGACGTCTCTGTTTTGTCAACATGGGTCGACCACCCACAGTTTGGGTCAACCCAAACAGGGGTTCAAACAGTGAATGCCATCTTTTTTGTCCAATTAAGTCGACATACGTTAGTTTTCTTAATTTGGTGTCTTCTAAGAAGTTATAGTAGACTCTTTAAGGAATAATTTGACACCTGTAGCATCACAAATGGATCATTATCAAAGAATTTATGGTTGTTTGAAGTTAATGAATTTTGTTACTGGCGTTTTAGGTTTTCAAGTGCAGCAACATATTGATAAAGTCTTTCAATAAAGCTCAGGACCTAAGGTAAGTTAATGTTGCATGTGATTGGCCCTAAGGGGACTACATTACAAAGATTAGGATTTATGATTTTGAAGTATGCTGGATTGTTTTTGGGGTGTAATGCACAATACACCGACCTCAATTTATTTGAGGATATGTTTGTGTGCTTTGTTTGATAATTGATTGATTATTGGTGTTAGAATAAAGATGGATCTTTAGAATGCCTGCAATGTTTGAATTGTATATATTATTGCATGTTATCGTGTTCATGCATTTTAATTGTTCATGCATCATGGTTTTAAGAAAAATATGAAAATGATTTACATGCATGATTTTCATGAAAATATGCAACTTAATTGTTCATGCATCATGGTTTGAAGAAAAATACGAAAATGATTTACATGCATGATTTTCATGAAAATATGTAACAGGTCGTTGAAGGAGGAGCTCGAGTTAGACTGCCTCGAGGGAGGCCAAATGGTGTCTACTCTCTCCCGTGGTACCTTCAACGATCAATAATGAAAGAAATGAAATAAACGAAATGTACGTAAATAGTTACATGTTGGGCGGGGTTTAGTTTGGTTGTCCCAAGAGGTTCGACCAAATGGTGCCTACTCTCCCCTAGACGGTATTACCCACATTAACTAGACTGTTAAGTGAAAGTAAAGAAATGAAATGAACGATACCAAAATTGCATTGTTTTCATAAAGCAACATATGCATGAAGGTCTCATAATTGTTTTATTATTATGGATTAACTTATTGAGCGTTAGGCTCATTAGATAAGCTTTGTAATGTAGGGATAAATGCTTGAGGTGGTGAAGTACGTCCATTGCCGGAGATTGTGGCTGTTAGTGTGATTTTGACCGGTGGGTGGCTCATGTAAATGGAAATATTTTGTTGGTAACTAATGTCTAATATTATGTTTAGTTTACAACTGTTTTGTAATAACTTGGTCTTAATGTTAAAGTACAAGTATGTTTTGGTTACTTATTATGAATAAAATCGGTTTTGATGAAGTTAAATAAAAGTCTTCCGCTGTATTTTATCTCAAGGATTTCAAATTGATAAGTTTTACTGTAAATTGTTTAAAGTAGGAACATGTGTAAAAAAAATTTTTAACAAAGCAAAGGAAAAATCGGGCGTTACATAGAGTCCCTTGCAAAAGTGATCAAGGGTTCCACGACTCAACTCACCAGCATTTACATCGATTGAAGGGATGTTATCTCATTTTTAGCTTAATTTTTACGTGAATTTTACGTTGGATATTTGGAGAACCCGAGAGGGTTTCTCAGCTATGTTTTATGTTGCTTATTTTTGCATGCTTGCATGGGGTTTTGCATGAGGAATTTTCAGCTAAGAGAAGGGTATTTTGGGCCAAGGAAGAAGGGAAAATTGGCTAAGGAGATTCAAGATCACGTGGCTTTCACATTCTTGCAATCTCATTGGTCCAATTTTCTCTCCTCTATTTAAATTTCAAGCATGCAAGTTGCATGCCTTTGGCCCTTAGTTTTCCCACCATTTTTCCCACTTTTCTCAGCAGATAAAACATCCCCCATTGCGTGATTGTAAGTCAATTTGGAATTTGAATTAAAGAAGCTTTTATCTCTCCCTCTCACAGGACATTTTCCAACTTCAACCGGCAGCCGGCGATCCTTCGGCCACTATGTTTTTTCAAGGGTTCCCTCCTCCGAGCTGGAGTTCTCTTTTTGTTTCAAAGTCACCAGCCTTTCTCAAGGTCATAGGGTGAGCTTGAAGTCCATAAGCTCCTTCTTCCATCGTTGATTTCGTTTGATATTTCCTTTCTTCCGTCGGTTGTCAATTTCCGGCCACCGCTGAGCATTGTTACTGTTCCATTACATTTCGACCGATCCATCCACGTGATCACCTTCAAATTTTGAGGTGTATTACTTAACCCTTCCGTAAAGTTCCCCTCAAAATTTCAGCTTGAAACTTGAACTTATCGTCGAGTTATTTCTGTCCAAATTCCAGTCCCAATTCTGGAATTATCGGATTATCGTTTTCCAAATAACCTAACCCAATTCTCCCACTTCCTAGATCTAAACCCCCTCCATTCCATGTCAGCCAAGCATGAGGTGGAGGGCAAGCATGAGGTGGAGGGGCAAGCATGAGGTGGAGGGGAAAGCATGAGGTGTCCCATCCATTAATTACTCATGGATTAATTACTCATGGATTGACTATCCTAAAATTTCGTTGAAAAGTAAATATTTCAGCAATAAGATGTCAACCCCTCATTCAAGATGTCGACCCTTAATAAAATCCGAGAGTTTCAAGGGGTGACCCCTTTTAAAATTTTCATAACTTTCGTTCCACAATTCGGATTTCACTAATTCAAAATCTCATCTTTTTCTTATTGAGTCTCGTGTAACGTTGTAGAAGACTTAAACTTAAAATTATGTTTTTAACATAATAAAATATACGAAATAACAAACATCGCTCAAAATCCTTAATTCTATAGTCTGGTTTTCCTTCACCAACTTCAAATTAACATAACTTCCTCTCCAAAAGTCCAAAAGAATTTATCTACCTATCAATTTTTTTACCTTGACGTCTACTACAACGTTTTAGAAGAACACTTTGCCATGTATGCTCTTCTAAGGCATGATATGATTATAACACAGAAACTGCTCTGTTAAGAAATTCAAACCTAGTATTTGTTCCAATCTTTGGGGTCTAGTATTTTCTTAGCACATTTCTTTCTTTAACCATAAAACATTTTATTCACATAATGTTATCGTACATCAAAAAATTGGGTGTTACACATAATCTTCTACGGATAGTTGATTTTGCCACAAACCTTGCAAGAGACGAAAAAGCTCATATTTATAGTGCTTCGGTACAAATCGTGTTTCCATAATATTGCATAGTTCTTGCCAACTAAGCGCATCGCCTAAGTTGTCACGTCTTCGTTGTATTTTCAGACTTTCACACCAAAGGCTTGCATACCCTTTGAATTCCATTGTAACAAGTTGGATCTTAGCATGGTCAGAGTAATCATAGCAGTCAAATATTGGTTCCACTTTATCCAACCAATCTTAAATGAAATCACCATTGCATACACCATTGAAAGAAGGCATGTTCACCTTCACACTCCGTAATTCATTTTTATAGTAGTGCCTAGGTTGGCCAAACTCATGGGAATTACCCTCTAAGTCATAATCCTAATCAGTCTCGACGGAATGATTACCATGATGTCCACCTCAACCTTTAGACTCCCACGACCTCTCCTTGGTGGTGCTAGAGAATTTCTTCTTAACAATGAAGTTACGGTTGCTTTAGCATTAGTAAGGCTATCCTCCAAGAGAAGTTGATGAATTGTGTTGAACTTTTGATTCAATTGATCAATCTGTGCTTGGAAAGAAGGTTCACTATCTTGAGAGATTGGCGGTAATGGAACTTGTGCACTTGTCGTTGGGACATTTGCTTCCTTGTTTTGATTTGTGGCTGCACTTCTTGTCATCATTGTAACTCTGAGACAAGGATACAACAGGGCTCTGATACCAAATGACACTCCTTCACTTTGTGAAAGCCAAATAATGTGTACGGAAAAATTAAAATATCACTAAGTGATTTGTCTTACTTGGGGCACGAAATTAAGGATCAAAATGATGAATAAAACGAAGATGAAGATGAAAATACGAAATGAAATAACAACCCTTGTATATGACTCACCAAGATTTGCTGCAGGAACACAAATGATGGTACCCTCGAATATGATACACCGATCGGAATAAACAATCAATGGGTTGATGCTCTTGACCGATTGAATAATATGTCAAAATAACACTAAAAAACAATCACTCAGTAATAAATGGGTTTATGACTCTAATGAAAAAGATACAACCTTTGAAGAGATACAACTCTTCAAAGTTACAACTCTGTAAATAGATATAAAAGAAAGACACAACCTTTGAAGAGAGACAACTCTTTAAAGTTAAAACTCTGTAAATAGATATAAAAAAAGACACAACCTTTGAAGATAGACAACTCTGTAGGATCGTGTTTAACCTAAGTCGGG
>QAOC01007295.1:9013-50943 GCA_003255005.1 Begonia fuchsioides | reverse complement strand
CTTTTTGATTTCCTCCAAAGGAGACATTCCCCTTCTTTTTCTTGATAGAGCTGAACTTGGAGGGGTCTCCCGTCATATGCCTCGAACAACCACTATTAAGGAACCACAGATTCTTATCTCGGGAGACTTCCATCTACACAAAGAGATTTAGATGTTTCTTTTAGGTACCCTAACCATTTTGGGTCCTTGTGAGTTAGCCTTAGTTCCTTTTGGAGCCCATTTTAGAATAGCCTTTTGATTTTTGCCTCTTATTTTAGAAGGGCATACAAAGGAGGTATGACCTATTTCATTACAAGCGTGACAAGGTTTTGGTTTTTCAAAGAAGTTCTCATACTTCTTTTTCTTTTTGAATGATTCATAACCTATGCCCGCTTTATCAAAAGTTGTCCTTTGATTACCTAGAAGCATATTTAGATTTTTGCTTCCATTTGTAAATCTAAGCACGATTCCTTTCAAATCATCGTTTTCCCTTTTCAATTTGCTAATTTCGTTTTCCAAGGGATTGATTTTAATTTCATGCTCCTTAGTTATCATGGCATGCTCCTTTTTCAGAATTTTATACTTAGATTTCAAAATGTTGAAATCACTAAGCAAGTCATTAAAAGCATCAAATAACTCATTTTCTTCATCAATTTCTTCTAAATCGCTAAATGAGTTATGTACCTTGTCTTCCTTGGCCATGAAGCACATGTTTGCTATTTCCTCTTCTTCGGATAAGGAGCTAGACGAGTCGCTATCATCCCAAGTTGCCTTCATGGCTTTCTTCTTGTAAGCCTTGGGATGTCTCTTTGCTAGCGGGCAGTCAGTTTTGAAGTGGCCTGGCTTCCCACATTCATAGCATTTGAGATCCTTCTCCTTTTCCTTAGGATGCTTCTCCTTTCTTGGGAATTCCTTTCCATGCATCCTTTTTCTTTGAAGGAATCTCTTGAATTTCCTTGTTATGAGCGCGACGTCCTCATCATCCTCTTCATCACTCTTGCATTCGCCTTGATTGCTGGAGGATGCCTTGAGAGCGATGTCTTTTCTTCTAGGAGGTTCCTTCTCCTTAATCTCGTCCTTCTCATTAGCCTTCATCGTGATCTCATGAGTCATGAGAGATCCGATGAGCTCCTCAACCTTCAGTGTCTTGAGGTCTTTAGCCTCTTGAATTGCAGTTACCTTTGGTTGCCAAGTCCTTGGAAGAACTCAAAGAATTTTCCGAACACATTCTTCGTCTGTATAAACTTTGCCAAGCACTTTCCACCCATTAGTAATGTTAGTGAAACGAGTAAACATGGAACTAACCATTTCATCAGTATTCATAGAAAATAGTTCATATTCATGTACAAGCATACTTAACTTATTTTCCTTTACTTGGTTAGTTCCCTCATCTCCATTTAGAGCACAGTACAAGGTGTTCATTGCTTTGGCATTTAGACTTAATTTTTTTAAGTCGTTCTCGTCATATTCATTACTAGGTTTTGGAATATTAATCTCATTCTCAAATTTAATTGGTATATATGGACCATTTTCAATTATGTTCCATACACTATAGTCCATAGCTTGGACAAAAATTCTCATCCTAGTTTTCCAATAAGCATAGTTATTTCCATAAAAAAGTGGGGGTCTAGTAATTGATTGCCCCTCAGTGTGTGAGTTGTTCATAGAGAAGGCCATTTTAAATGATCACAAACGTATGTTTAACTTATAGAAACTTTCTATGTCACCTGCTCTGTACCAATTGTAGGATCGTGTTTAACCTAAGTGGGGGGGTGAATTAGGTTAATAGATATTTTTATAAGTTTAATGCAAATTCTTGATTTCTCTCCTAAAATTTATTTATCTATTAAATAACAAGGCACAAACAATAATTAAATAGTTTAAGGGAGAGAGAGATAACACTGAGATTGTTAACGCGGTTCGGCCAACCTTGCCTACGTCCGCGCTTCAAGGTTTCTCCTTGAAGATCTTTCCGCTCTACCTCGAACTTTACTATGATTGACTTTCGGGTGTCAATCAAACCTTACAAATGACTCTTCTTTCTGAGAGGCGCCCCCCTTTACAATTTCTCACAACTAATAACTTGAAGTTTTTTTTCGAGAATGATTTGAAACTACTCTCTCAATCACAATGAGAATGATCTTATATGATTTACAATGAAGAGAGAGTAAGAGAAAAGCTAACTAGAAATTTTGGCAGAGATTGGATGTAACACCCGACTTTTCCAAGTACTATAAGTTCTATCAATGTTGAATGATGAACAAAGTTATTTGATTTTAAAGGAGATAAGTTCTTTAAATGAGTTTAAGTCCTTATAATGAAATTAAGTAGATTCATTGATGAAACTATAGCAACAATAATTTCTTGATTTGGAGGTTCGTAGAGAAAGTTATGACTTTCCGAAACTTACAGATTGGTAACAACAACCGGGTTAAAGATCGATAATGAGATAGTTTCGGTTTTCCCATTTTATCATGCAACCAATGAACTTAATTGACAAAGTAGTATTCTAAGAAATTGTTGAAGACATCAAAAGGAGAATATTGATAGGTTGAAAAACTCAATAGGAGTTTTGGTGAAAAAGTTATGCATTTTAGAAGTTGATGAATGAAAACTGAACTAAGGAAATGTGAACTTTTGGACGATGTTTTGTATTTCGTACATTTGATAATCTTAAACTTACAATTTGAAGTTTATGTCTTCTACAAAGTTCAACAAGACTCAATAACAAATATAATGACTTTTGAATCATGAAAATCAGAGTTTTGTAGAAAATGTTATGAAACCTTTAACTTGCGGTTGACACCTCATGCTTGAAAGCCACCTCATGCTAACCTTTCAACTTCCACAATGAGACAAAACCGATTAAGTGCCTTGTAATGCTCTGAAGTTCTTCATTCAGCCACGAAACTTACCTCTTCCCTCTCCTTTTTTCTCTCAAATTTCAGAGTAAACTTAGGGTTTCTAAGAAAGAAGTGAAAACCGATCAATCTAGAACAAGGTTTAACCCTCAACCCTTTGGAGGAAAGTGTTCCTCTCTTCAATTCGGATCTTTTGAGGTAAGAATAATTAAAACCACTCTTTTAATGATTAAATTTAGTTTTAAATAATTTATGAAGGTTGAATTGGACGTTTTATAGATTAAATGCATCAATTAGTCAAGACAAGTTCGTGCATAAACATTTTCGGTGCATTCTGCCCGATTTTAAAGAGGTGAGTGATACGAGATTCTTAAGTCCGAATTTAATCTTGATGTCTTCTAATAAGTTGTAGTAGACATCTTGAGGATGAGAAGGATAGCTTAATCATGCAATTTTGATTTATACAGAAAAATTTATATACGTCGGAATTTAGGTCAAAAGCAGAACATTACGAGTTTGACTAAGATTGTCAACCTTTGTTATGTTTAGGTGATTAAAGTTACCCATTGGAGCTTTGAAGACTTTGACACGACAAACTTAAGCAAGGAAGACATGTAAGTGAATCTCACTCTTGTTTGGCCCTTAAGTGGGACTACATCACAAAGAGAGTGTTAGGGTTTGTTTGGTAGATAGTAAGGAGTTACGTAAGATAAAAATGTAGGATATTATGTATTGATTCTGTTTGGGGTGCATCACACCGTGCACTGACCCAATAATATGGGTTTGATTGGTGTATGATTGCCATTGAATTGTGGATGTATGTATTTATGTATCGCTTAAGTACGTAAAGAATAAAAAAATAGCTATAGAAGTCAATGGACTTACCTTTGGAGACGAATGTGCTATGTTGATTGTTTTTAAGTTAAGCATGCTATAGAGAGATATGTTTACAAATACAGCATGAAATGTTATTAAGCATTGCACGAAAGTATCATGCATCATGTTTTATAAAGAATACGAAAATGTTTTCAAGCATGGTTTTCAAATGTCGCCCAACGATTGATGAGCGTGGTATGGAACACTCTCATCATTCATGCATGAATTGTACATAAAGGTTAAGAAACAAATCCGTGAGGGGATGGCGATACGTAACGCCCGAACGGACAGAAATTAAGAAATGCTATGAAACACCTCCGTGAGGGGATGGCGATACGTAACGCCCAAGCGGACAAGTGTTATGAAACGGATCTGTGAGGGGATGGCGATACGTAACGCCCAAACGGATAAAAGTTAAGAAAATGTCAATGAAATGTTAAGAAATAAATGAATATGCATGTTTTATGAAAAGTTCATGATCATGTTAGGCATGTAGGATCACCTGATTTCTTACTGAGCTTTAGGCTCATTGTTTAAGCTTTGTGATGTAGGTGATGAAGAAGAAGTTGAGGGTGATAACCCTCCATGTTTAATGTAGAATTTTCAGATCGGGATGAAGGCATTCCACGCTGAAGGTTTGAATCGTTAAGTGTCGACCCGTGGGAGATGTATGAAAACGAACAAGTACATGTTTTGAAAAGTTTATATATGTGTAAATAAAACGTTTTAAGTACTTAGTTTTGCTGAATACAATGTTATGTAAGAAATGTTTTGCAATGTATGTTGTATAACTTAATATTATTGACCACTACGATTTACGTTTTAAGTACATAGTTTAAGTTTTGTATGCATTTTATGAAGTAAAGTAAGTGACCAAATATTACATATGATTTTCCTCTTAAGATTACTATTTTATTACTTACGTAAGGAGGATGTGACATTGGACGTGCTTTTCTCTCTCGAAAATCAGCTTTTTCTTTTGGCTTCTCGTCTGCAATTTATAGATTTTTCGTTTGTCAGACTTCGGAGCTGTCGAGATATCTTCGGGGGCTGTCGACATAGAGATGGCCGTTGAGACTCGTAAGGAAGTAGCCGTTGAAGAATTTTCCTGTCGTTGGTCTTGACCGGTCGACATAAACTTTGGAGCTGTCGACATAACTTCAGTATCTCGAAGTTCTTCGGTCGACATCTACTCTTGGCGGTCGACATGGAAAACTCTCTGGAATTTAGCCGGTCGACATAAGTTCTTTAACTGTCGACATAACTTCTAATTTCTTCTTCCGCTGGAAACTTGAACGGTCGACAGATGTTCCTAACGGTCGACAGACAATTTTTCTCTGGATTACAAGCGGTCGACATAAGTTTCGTCCGGTCGACATACGATCCAATGTCTTGAACTTTAATTGTCTTCAACCGGTCAACATACTTGATAGGCGGTCGACATATGATTCTTCTCTGGACTTTGAGCGGTCGGCAGAACTTCATACCTGTCAACATAAGTTGCTTCTTCGACACTTCTAGGTCGACATATTGAGCAGTTCGGTCGACATAAGCCTTAAAAAAAACTTACCGAATTTTGCAGCACTTGCTAGACTTTAATTGTACCCTTAAGTCTACTTTAAGCATTGAGACGTATTTGATTTTATCTTTCATACATAATTAACATAGTTATCATAAAAAATAATTGATTGCTTTAAAACCTTTTAAAGCCAACAAACTCTTCAAAGTTACAACTTTGTAAATAAATATAAAAGAAAGACACAACCTTTGAAGAGAGACAATTCTTCAAAAACATAACTCTTACAGGGTTACAATGTTTCAAAAGTCACAAAAGTGGCTTCTTCAAGGAGATTCTAGCAACCTCTCAAGTGGCTTATTCAAGTACCTTCTTTAGCTAATTCCCAATGCAGTACATGCTAAGGAAGCTCCATGTCATAATTGAAGGGTTTGTCTCCATATTATGCTCCATATACTTTACTGCAAAATGAACAAGCTTGTTAGTTAAAGTCTTGGCTCTTGGTCGTGTAATTGCACCTTGAGGCACATCAAACTCTTAAACACTAAACTCTTAACCCTTGATCCATGAAAAGAGAACCCTAAACCTTATTCATGAACCCTGAATACTAGAACCTTGGAACCCTTGACTGTAAATCGTGAACCTTGAACCTTGAATCCTTGATCCCTAAACCCTAGACCCATGGAACCCTAGAACCTTAAACCCTAAACTCTAATCCCTTGAACCTTAACCATATATTATAGAAATCTTCAATCCTCAACAATAAACCCTGAAACCCTAAATCCTTAATCCTGAACAATGGAACCTTGGAACTTTAGAATCCTAGATTTTTAAACCTTGGAACCCTAAATCCTAAACCTTGAATCCTAAACCGTGAACCCTGAACCCTGTAGTCCTAGAACCCTCAAACCCTGAACTCTTAAACCTTGATCCTCGAACCATGGAATCCTTGAATCCTAGAACCTAAACAATGAACCCTAAACACTATACCCTACAACCTCTAACCTTGGAACCCTAAATCGTGAACCCTGGAACCATGGAAACCTAAAACTCTGAACACCAAACCCTTTAGCTCCAAACGCTAAACCCTGAAGCCTGAACCCTAAACGCGAGAACCTTAAAACAAGAGAAACTTGTATCATTTAAACACTTAATCTTGGAATTATAAGCCTAATACTCTAGAACCCTGTAACCTTGGAACCTTGAACTTTAGAATAGTGAACCCTGAACCCTAAACTTTGAACCCTGAACACTAAACCTTGTAACGCTGGAACCCTTAACCTTGGCCATAAACCTTGAAACCATGAACTGCGAACACTAAGCCATGGAACCCTTAGCCATGGAACCCTGAACCTTGAACCCTGAACCGTAGAATCCTTAACCATGGAAGCCTAAGCATTCGACATGCAACCCTAGATTCTTAAAACACTAACCGTAGAACCCGGAACCCTAAACCCTAAACCCTGGAACCCTGTAACTGGTAACTTTGAACCACGAACCTTGAAATGGTTAATTATTGACCCTTGAAACCTTAAACTCTTAAACCTTAAACCCTAAACCCTTAACCTTTAACCTTGAACCCTCAACGTGAAACCCTTAAGCAAGAACTTTAGATTCTCAAACCATGGAACCTAAACACTGAATCCTAAAACCTAAACCGTAAACCCCAGAATCCAAAACCTTAAATCCCTAAACTTTCAATCCTGAATTTATTAACCCTAAACCTTGAATCCTTGAACCCTACAACCCTATAACCTTGAAAGCTTAAACAATGTCTCCATTAACAACAAACTTTTGAACTTTGAATCCTGAACTTGAAACCTTTTAACCTTGAATCCTCAACCTTAAACCTTTAAACCTTGAACCCTAAACTTGAAACCCTGAACCCCATTAACCAAAGAATCCTAAACCCTAGAACCTTCAAACTTAAAACCTTGAACCTTAAACCATACAACCCTCAACCTAAAACCATGGAACACTAAACCCTAGACCTTTGAACTGTGAACCATTGACCCTTAAACCCTAAAACCTTGAAGCTTGGAACCCTTGATCTTCTGAACACTTAACCTTACAACCTGAATCCTACAACCCTTAAACCAAAACCCTAAATTCTTAACCCAAAACTCTATAACCTTAGAACCTAGAACCCTAAAATCCTAAACTTTGGACCTCGGATCCTTGACCCCTAAAACCCAAAACCTCAGACCCTGAAACCCTGGAACCTAGAACCATAAACCCTAGAAAACTTAAACCCTAGAACTTTAAACCATAAACCCTAGAACCTTAAACCATAAACCCTAGAACCTTAAACCTTAAACACAGAAACCATTTACCGTGGACCCTGGACCCTAGAACCCTAAAAATCTTAAGCCCTAAAACCTCAACCATCGAACCCTAAACATTGGATGGTGGAACTTTGAAACCTAGATCTTGTAACTTTGGAACCCTTACCTTGGAACCCTGTAACCATGAACCCTAAACACTGGAACCTTGAATTCTATAAACCTGGGACCTAGAAACCTAAACATTGAACCCTAAATCCTAAAACTCTGAAACTCTATAACCTTTAACCTTAAACCCTGAACCCTGAATGACACGAAATGGAATGGGAGGAAGGAAAAATGGGAAAAACGATTAGGGTTTGACGAAAATCTTAAAAAAACCAGAATTAGGGTTTGGGAAGGGATGAGGATATCTCAACGAGGAAATAGAATTTAGGGCGGAAATTTGGAATGGAAATTCGGAGAGGGGTTGCATGAATCACCTCAAAAATTAAAGGCAATACCTTAAGCAAATTGTGAGATATCGAATCAAACAATAGCTAGGGTTTGACTAGGCAGCTCCGAAAATCAGTGATTTTGAGGAGGGAGAAATTGAATTAAAAAATTAAGTTAAGGGACGAAACTGAGGCTGATTTTTGGAGGGATGACCCAGGGGTGAAAGATGATGATATCATCAAAAATTTGAAGAGGAATGATCATGGGAATAAGAAGATATGCTAAACAAAACTCGGATGGTCAAGGTAGAATTTTAGGGTTTCACAGAATGGAGGATTCCAAATCGGGAATGATTTTGAATCACTCTTCTCAATGAATGGGGGCATATTTTGGACGCGGTTGAGGATGAATCTGGACAGATGGATGAGGAAGAGATCTCTCAAAAATTGAGATATTTTTTTGGGGAAAATTTGTGGTTTGGTCGGTACCCGAAAAAACACACTGGAAATCAACCGGGTGCTTTGATTTAGAAGAAATGATTCTCAAAATGAGAATGGGATGGATGAAGGAGCTAGGATTCACAATCTCACCCTAAGACTACGAAATGGCTGGAGAAAAGTGGTAAGGATTAATCGTTCGCTTGGAAAATGATTAACTCTGGGGGTTTGTCTCTCTGTGGCCGGAAAACAAGTTTTTGGAGACCGAGTCTTTGAAGTCGCAAAATTCAAAGGGGAGAGATCAAATTTGAAAAGATAAATCTTTATTCAATCAAATCTGCAATTACACTTGCATGGGGACAATTAAATAGAAATTTAAACTAGAACATGCTTATCATCGGACGGCCTAGATCATCTCCAAGAACACCAATCCATGACTTGAAAGATGGACCAATGAGGAGCCTTCATGGGACGCTCTTCCTACGCTCCTCCTCCAACTTATTAGGCTCCAAGGAAATGTCCTAAATATCCTCTCAAATGATAATTAGCTAACCCTAGAAATCCAATGCAAATCCATGTAACCGACGTAAAAACAAACTAGTTCAGGAAAAAGAAAATCGAATGCAAAAAACATAAAGGACACAACTTTTATTCTTCAATTCTTCCAAAGGCTTTAGGAGTGCTATTCTTCTTGAGTGGAATTGGATAGGAATTCTCCATGTTCTTCCAAAGCATTCAGACATGGATTAGGCGTGAAACAGATCGTGGATGGCTCTTCCTCCCAAACTATTGTGTGAACCGGTTTATCCTTGTCTAATTCCAAGGGTGCCAATAACTTGAAATCGAGTAAAGCTTCTCCTACAAAAAGAACAAACTTGTTAGAGGGATCCCGAGCTCAAGATCGAGTGATGGCTCCATGCCATCCTCCCGGGGTACTTTAGGATTTTTCCTCAAATCCGATTGTTGTTCAAACTCATCATCCACCTCTTCTTCATTATTAATATACAGTGATAGGTCTTGAACATTAAACGTGGTGGAAACTCCATATTCCCCGGGTAGTTCTAACTTGTATGCATTAGGGTTGATTTTCTCGGTGATTTTAAAAGGTCCATCGGCTCTAGGAGCTAGTTTAGATCCTCGTTGGTTTGGAAAACGTTCTTTCCTCAAATGTAACCAAACTAAATCTCCTTCTTTAAAGTTCACCTCTTTTCTTCCTCGGTTTGCATACTTAGCATAGGCGTCATTGACTTTTTTATGGACTTGCTTACCCGTTCATGGAGTTGTTTCACTAATTCGGCTTTCTTTGCTCCATCTGGATTGATAACTTCTTTAGATGGGATTGGCACGAGGTCTAGAGGGGGGGAGAGGGTTGAATCCATAAACCACCTCAAATGGACTTGATTTGGTCGCACTATGCACGCTTTGGTTGTAAGAAAACTACACCTAAGGCAGTTGTATATCCCAATCCATCAATTTCTTGTTCACCACACTCCTTAATAAGGTTCCCAAGGTTTGGTTAACCACTTCCGTTTGTCCATCGGTTTGAGGATGAAACGATGTACTAAAGAGTAATTTTGTTCTGACCTTTAACCATGAACCCTAAAACCATGGAAACTTGGAACCTTAAAACCCTAAACTTTGAATTCTAAACCCTAAACCCTAGACCCTAGAACCCTTGAATCCCCCTAAACCTTTGAACCTTAAACCTTGAAACCCTAGGATCTTGAACACTAAACCATGCAAACTTTAAACTTAAAACCCTGAACCCTATACCTAGCAACCCTCGACCCTAAACCCTGAACCCGGAACCTTAAATCCTAAACTTTGAACCCTGAAACTTTTAACCTTGGAACCATGAACCCTAGAACTTTGAAGCCTAGACCTTGGACCTTGGAAAACTAAAACAACCCTAGAACTCTCAACCTTGGAACCCTAGAGCTCTTAACCCTAAACCCTAAAATCCTGAACAATAGAAACCTAAACCCTTGAAACTAGGACAATAAAACCCAGGAACTCTCAACCTTGGAACCCTAGAACCCAGAACTGTGAACCCTAATCAAAGGAACCCTGGAATCCTATAACCTTGAAACCCTTAATCAATTGAACCTTAAACCCTTGACTTTGAACCTTGAAATCGTGGAACCCTAAACTTTGAAACCTTGAAACTCTAAACAATGAAGCCATCAAAACCTAAACCATAGAGACCATAACCCTAAAAACTCTAACCCTTAAATTTGAACCCTGAACCCTAAAACCCTAAATAAAAAACCAAAACTCTAACCTTGGAACCCTAGAACACATGAACTGTCACACCCCGTAAAACTTTACATTAAAATGATCGTAGTAAAATTTTTCTTTCTTGAAAAAAGTTCCTCTTGAATTCTTTTTCGTGAAAACAAAGCGTAAGACTTTAATTAGAAATCGTAGTAAACCCGATATTTACTTGAAATAAAACATTGTTAATAAAAATATCCATCAAATAAAATACCGCAAAGCTGATATAACATATAGTTTAATCAAAACGTGTAATATTCATAATAAACATCTTTACACAACATCATTTAACAAAACTAAAATTTTAAAACATATCATTGTTGAAAGGTAAACACTCCAAAATACTTCAAATGTACAACTTGGCATCCCCACCAGTCGGCACTTAACGATTAAAGCTTCACGCACCGGATCCGCCTCCTTCACGACATGATCGTTACATCAAATAGGGAGGGCTAAGTCCCTCACCTTCATCTTCATCACCTATGTCACAAAGCCTAACCTATGAGCCTAAAGCTTAGTAAGTAATCAAATGAGCCTATATGCCTAACATGAGCAAGACGTTTCTTGAAAAACATGTACATTTATTTCGTTCCTTATCGTTATTTTGACTTAACTTAACATATGTGGGCATCACATCGTATGAAGATGAATAGGCACCATATTGCCTCCATGAGGCAGCCAATTCCACCTTCTCCCATAACTTGATCTTGACTCTTCGTACATTTATGCATTGGACGATGAATGTATCCCAAAACACCTTCATCATCCGTTTTGTGACATTTTAAAAAAATGCATAAGAAAATATTTTCGTATCTTTTATAAAACATGATACATGGACATGATTCATATATATGAATGACATGGTAAAATAATTAAGTACAAGCAACATAATGCATCAAACATCTTTCAAGTCAACCGTAATAAACATTCCTAGTATAACCTTGAACCCCAAAACCTTAGAACCTTAAACATTGAACCCTAGAACATAAACATTGGACTCTGCAATCCTAAACCTTGAAACCTTGAAACCATAGAAACCTATAACCTTGAAACCTGAACCCTAAAACCTATAGAATGAACCATGAACCATGAATCCTGAATTCTCAACCTTAAAACCTGAACCGTGAACCCGGAACCCTGAACCCCAACATTGGAACCAACCATGGAACCTTAACCCTAGAACCTCAAACAACTCAAACTTGGTACTCTATAACATTGAACCTTGGAACCCTTAACCTTAAATCGTGAACCTTGAACCTTGAATCCTTGATCACCAAACCCTAGACCCATAGAACCCTAGAAACTTAACCCTAAACTTTGATCCCTTGAACCTTAGAACCCTGAACTCTTGACCTTGGAAACCTCAAGCCAAAACCCTAAACCCTTAACCCTGGCACCCGAGAAACTAGTAACCTTGGAATCTTGAACCTTAAACTCTAAATTCTTAAATATAAATCCTTAACTTGGGAACCTTGGAACCTTAAACCCTTAACCCTTGACCCTGGAAGGCTGAACCCTAAACTAGAAACCTTGAACAATGAACCATGAACATTACACTTTGAACCATGAACCCTAAACCTTGAACAATGAACCTTGAACCCTACACCTTGAACCCTCAACCGTGAACCTTGAACCCTGAACTATGAAAATTGGAACCTTGGAATCCTTAATCTTAAACTATGAACCCTGAATCTTGAACATTGAACCCTAAACCTTGGAACTCTGTAACCCAAGAACCTTTGAACCCTAAACCCAGAACTCTATAACCTGAACCTGGGAACCTTAAACATCTATTATAGAAATCTTGAATCCTCAACATTGAACCCTTAATCTTGGAATTCTAAACCTAGTACTCTAGAACCCTGTAACCTTGGAACCTTGAACTTTACAGGAATGAACCATGAACCCTGAACCTTGAATCCTGGAATGCCAAATCCTAGACTCTAGACCCTAGAACCCTTGAACCCTGGAACCTTATAACTTTGAACCATAAACTCTGGAACACGGAAACCTTGGATTCAAAATCATGAATCCTAGAACTCTTAACCTTGGAAGCATGAATCCTAAACTCTGAATAATTGAACCCTAAACTTTAAATCCAAGAACCCTAATTCCTAAATGTGGAACCTTAAAACCAAGAATCTTAGAAAACTTAACGCTGGATACATAAGTCGTGTAATACTAAACCCTTAACACTAGAACCTTAGAACCCTAGAACCCTAGAACTTTAAATCTGAACCATGGAGTCCTAAAGCCTAACTCCTAACTCTAAAACCCTGAACTTTTTGAACTTGAACTCTGGAACCCTAGAAACCTAAAACTCAGAACCTTGAACCCTGAAACCTAGAACCCTAGAACTTTTGAACCCTAAATCCATGAACATTAGAAGCCAAAACTTTGAACCCTTAACTCTGGAACCTTTAACCTTAAACCTGGAATCCTAAATCTGAACCTTCAAACTTGAACCCTAGAATCTAGAATCATGGGACCATAGAACTCATAAACCCAAAACCTGAACCTTGGAATCCTAAACTCTGAACCCTAGACCACTGAACCTTGGAACCCTAAACCCTTAACATTTGAGCACTTGACCTCTACAACCTTGAACCTTAAAATCCTTAACCCTGCACCATGGCATCATCAACCCAAGAAACCTGGAAACCTAGAACTATGAACGCTAGAACCTTGAACCCTAGAACCCTGAATCCTAGAACCCTGAATCCTAGAACCCTAAATACTAAACCTTGTAACGCTGGAGCTGTTGGCTTTAAAAGGTTTTAAAGCAATCAATTATTTTTTATGATAACTATGTTAATTATGTATGAAAGATAAAATCAAATACGTCTCAATGCTTAAAGTAGACTTAAGGGTACAATTAAAGTCTAGCAAGTGCTGCAAAATTTGGTAAGTTTTTTTTAAGGCTTAAGTCGACCGAACTGCTCAATATGTCGACCTAGAAGTGTCAAAGCAGCAACTTATGTCGACAGGTAATAAGTTCTGTCGACCGCTCAAAGTCCAGAGAAGAATCATATGTCGACCGCCTATCAAGTATGTCGACCGGTTGAAGACAATTAAAGTTCAAGACATTAGATCGTATGTCGACCGGATGAAACTTATGTCGACCGCTTGTAATCTAGAGACAAATTGTCTGTCGACCGTTCAAGTTTCCAGCGGAAGAAGAAATTAGAAGTTATGTCGACAGTTAAAGAACTTATGTCGACCGGCTAAATTCCAGAGAGTTTTCCATGTCGACCGCCAAGAGTAGATGTCGACCGAAGAACTTCGAGATACTGAAGTTATGTCGACAGCTCCAAAGTTCATGTCGACCGGTCAAGACCAACGACAGGAAAATTCTTCAACGGCTACTTCCTTATGAGTCTCAACGGCTATCTCTATGTCGACAGCCCCCGAAGATATGTCGACAGCTCCGAAGTCTGATAGACGGAAAATCTATAAATTGCAGACGAGAAGCCAAAAGAAAAAGCCAATTTTCGAGAGAGAAAAGCACGTCCAAACTCTGCCAAAATTTTTAGTTAGCTTTTCTCTTACTCTCTCTTCATTGTAAATCATATAAGATCATTCTCATTGTGATTGAGAGAGTAGTTTCAAATCATTCTCGAAAAAAAACTTCAAGTTATTAGTTGTGAGAAATTGTAAAGGGGTGACGCCTCTCAGAAAGAAGAGTCATTTGTAAGGTTTGATTGACACCCGAAAGTCAATCATAGTAAAGTTTGAGGTAGAGCAGAAAGATCTTCAAGGACCAACCTTGAAGCGCGGACGTAGGCAAGGTTGGCCGAACCGCGTTAACAATCTCAGTGTTATCTCTCTCTCCCTTAAACTATTTAATTATTGTTTGTGCCTAGTTATTTAATAGATAAATAAATTTTAGGAGAGAAATCAACAATTTGCATTAAACTTATAAAAATATCTATTAACCTAATTCACCGCCCCACTTAGGTTGAACACGATCCTACAGGAACCCTTAACCTTGGAGGCCTAAACCCTAAAGCTTGAAACCATGAACTGCGAACCCTGAGCAATGGAACCCTTAACCATGGAAGCCTAAACATTGAACATGGAACCCTAGATTCTAAAACCACGAATCTTAGAACCCTGAACCCTTAACCCTTAACCCTAAATCCTGGAACTCTATAACTGGTAACTTTGAACCATGAACCTTGAAATGGCTAACCATTGAGGTTTGAAACATTAAACTATTGAACCTTAAACCATAAACCCTGAACCCTCAACCTTGAACCCTTAATCCTAAACCCTAAACCAAGAACCTTAGAACCTTAGAACCTTAAACCTTGGAACCTGAACATTGAATAATAAAACCTAAACCCTAAACCCCGGAATCCTAAAACCTTAAATCCCTAAACTCTAAATCGTGAAACCATTAAACCTAAACCTTGAATCCTTGAACACTACAACCCTATAACCTTGAAAGCTAAAACCATGTCTCCATTAACAACGAACTTTGGAACCTTGAACTGTGGTACCTTGATTTTAAGCCCCAATTTTTTGACAAGCTCGGTGGAGGCTTGATGTGCCTTCCTTGGGGGTCGGCGCACCTTGGGTTGGGAGAATGCGCGCACACGGGACTCGGATGAACGTCGTGTATGGCAAACGAGAAATTGGGTCGTGCAAATTGTGGGATGGTGTTGCAGAAGCGTATTGTGAGGGAAATAAGGGTTAATGGTCGTCTGGAAAGTGGAATGGCTCGGGCGAATACTGAAATGGCTCGGTGGATGAAATTATGGGTGAAATCGGACAAGTATGGAAAAAGGGTGATCGCTCGGAGGAGTGGGTGGACTCTTTAGAGTTTTTGGGTCTAGATGGATGGACAATTTGAATACCTGAGCAATCAAGGTATTCTCCTCGGTAGACCTCACCCGCACTCGGATATGACTCACCGAACGTACGTGCAAAGGGTTGACGGTCTCGGCCGGATGTGACTCACCAAAGAAGTATTCGTCAGAGAGAGCTTCAAGCCTTTTGGGAAAAAGGTGCTATGCACAATTTTTCTCTAAAAATTCATTATATTAAAATAGTGTAAGTGTTACACTTAAATAGAAAAACGTAAAAGATAAAAGCTAAGAAAGATAAATTAAGCCCTTGGATGACTTGAACACCTAAGATCGCTTAAGAAGGTCTCTGGTTGACTTTAGGCTTGGTTCATGAAGTTTGGCACGGTTGGTTTTGCGTCTTGACCGAAGGTGACCGTGGTTGACCGAGAGGAAAATCTTCGAGCCATGAAAGATTGGCTCATGCCAATTTGGATCCGGGGCTTCTAAAAGACTCTCGGTGGTCTGAAAGAGGTGTCACGTGGTCTGGTTCCTCAGTTGTCTGACAATGGTTCATGAATGTGCGTGGGCGACTTGAAAAAGACCGAACCGGTGGTTGATCTCATCTCGGATATGGTGGGATCCACGAGGATATTGTGCAAAGTTGTTGCTCGAAGATCCTCTGAAGATTCAACATATTGATCACGGATTTTATGGATAAAATCCCTTGTGGCTCGCCGGTTTGTTGGTGAACGGTCTTTTGTGCGCGGTTTGACCTTATCTTCATGTCATCCCGAGATTTGTCCGTGCCATTTTGAAAAGGTTGTTATCCAACGATCCTCCTACAAATATGGCAGCTTTAGCATGGCTGGATTTGCATGAAAGTCGTGCTTGACCGAAGGTGATCTTTTGTTGTCAGTTGGATGCGCGCTTGGTTGATCTTATCTCTGATTTCTTGGGATTCACTCGTGCTAATTTTGAAAGGTTGTTGTCCAACCATTCTCCTATGAATATGGCAACTTTATCATGGATTAGATCGATGAAAATCCCCTTTGTTTCGCAAATGGTTTGATGGTCGGTTTTTGTGCGCTCCTGGTGGATACTCTTAGGACATCTGGAGATTTATCCGTGTCAAACTCGAACCTTATTTTTTCCTTGACCAAATAACCAGATTACTTAAAGATTTAAGTAAAGTGGCCAATGTAATTTAGTCAAGGTCTTCTAGTGGGCCGAGGCTTGACCGTGGGCCGGTCAATGTTCGACCGAGGTTGTCCTTCGTGGGCCTTCGCCTATGGAATGTGCATTCCTCTTCTTGGGCTGTCTTCTCTTCCTTTTCTAAGGCTAATTGCTGGCTGAAAAGAAATAAACTAAGTGTGACCGAAAATAGGGCCCATGGTTGAACACTTGATCCGTGGGGATTTGGATCGAGCGTTCTCCCATGTCGGTCACTTATTCAAATGGGCCGAAGACATAGAGGACTTTGGCAAAGCCGACAACCGAGGCTTGGGTTGTCGTCGGGTCGTGGTCATGGGGCTGGGCTCCTGGCGTGTCATGGCCAGGTGGGCCGGGTGTGTCTCGGCCGGGCGCGTCGGGCATGTCTCAGTCTGGTGCGCTGGGCTTCAGGTCGTGGTCGTGGGGCTGCGCCGCGGTCTAGCGTGCTCCGAGCGTCGTGGCCGGACATGCTCGGCAGCCCACTAAGCAAAGTCCTTAGCCGCTCCCGAATTGCCTTGGATATTGTCTCTGAGGCTATGTTTCCTGCAAAACGAGCAACTAAGTAAGTAAAAAATCCCATGCTCATCGGGGCTATGTCCATGATGTGCTCCCGTTGCACATCAAGGCTACATTTGTACAACTTCCACCATCAATGATTAAGGAGCACACTTTATCGTTGATCAAGCACCGGCTGTGAAATATGTTCTCTTTTTGGATAGAATATGGTCGACCGTTTGTAGTGAGGGTTCTTCGAATTACCATTAGGAGGAGGCCCTCTTGTGCTCGGCATATTTCTTCCATCGGCTCGGCCACTAATTCCCCCTCTTCCTCCATAGGTTCATCTTCACTTACAATCTCTCCACTACTTTCGATAAGCATCATCACTCTCTTATTAGGACATTGAGCAGCAATATGTCCTAATCCAAGAGATTTAAATCATTTTATCTCTCTTGACCGTGGCTTATTAGCATCTTCAATTGTCTTATGAACAATTTCCTTCTTTTGTGTCCACGACTTTGGTTGATAAGTCTTGTCTTCTTGCCTTGGAGGTGGCTTGTAAGGGGTGTTAAAAATCAGAGCTGGCCGCAGGATACTTTTCTTGCCCTTTTTCTTGTTTTGTCTTTCCACCCGTAGGGCCAATTAAATGGCTGCATCCAAGGAGTCCACGATTTGCAGCTCCACCACATCACCAATGTCCTTATGCAGCCCTCTTAGAAACCTTGCTAGGATTTGTTCCTCCGGTTCTTCAAGATCACAACGGATCCATAGGGTTTCAAACTCCATCAAATACTCTTCCACCGAGAGGCTTCCTTGCTTCAAATTTTGGAGTTGAAAGAACAATTCTTGTCTATAATGACTAGGTACAAACTCCTTTTCATAATCAATTTCATGGCTCTCCAAGTGCTGATTTCCTCCTCACGGTCACGCCTCCTTTGAGATCTCAAGCTGTCCCACCATAAGCTAGCATAACCGTGAAGCTCCAAACCACTAATTGTAATTTAAACTTATCTGAATAGTTATAGCACTCAAAAACTTTATCCACCTTATCTACCCAAGTCATAAATGAATCTCCATTGAAAGGTGGAATGCTCACCTTTAAATGCCGCAAGTCATCCTCACAGGGCTGTCTATCTCGTGGTTCAAATTCATCCTCTTAATCTTCCACGTCGTACAGACGGCCTCGGGCACCTCCGGCTCTTCTTCCTGGAGTAACCGGGGGAGGCGGCCTAGGAGGATTTGGAGTCTCCATTCTTTGCAATAGCATGTCCAATCTTCTGTTAATGTCATCTATTTGGCTCTGAAAATTGGGCTCACGTTCTTGGGATGAAACTAGCGGTGGAGGTGGTTCACTCGTTGAAGGGAGGTCTCAGCTTGGTTGCAAAACCGCTCCACTCCTAGTGGTCCTGCCACCACTTTTATGTGCCATTAAAGATAAAGGAATTGACGGCTTAAAAGTAAGGAAAGAGGGAAGGAAGAGTTGTGCTCTGATACCAGATGACACGCTTCAAGAGGGGTGGAGGTGTGCGGGAAAGGAGAGGGATAAACAGCCACGGCCAAAGGCCAACCCGAGAGGAAAAAAAACAAGAAACAGGGGAGGGTGTTGTCTCTGTCCAACTTCAATTGCAAATGGGCTTTAAGTCCGAAACTTAGGGGACATTAAGTTCAAGTATTAAAATTCAATGTAGTCCAAAATTTCAGATCAAAAGCACGTGGGGATTTTAAGTTGGCACGGGGACACTTTTCAGTGTACAGTCAAACCCCAAACAGTACCCACACTGGCTGGAAATGGGGTAGGTTGATTAATGTACAACTCCCGATTGGGAAGAGCTGTGCACACGAAATTTGAGGTAAAAACTTCACACAAGAAGAGAGGAACATCTCAGTCAAAAAAAGTGGGATGAATCGCACGAGTGAAACAAAAATTGACAAGGAATACAAGTTGAGGACCTTTGAGGGTTCTCGGGTGGACAGATTTGCAACAAACGCACACAAATGGCCAAATGGCCGGTTATGGATGAAAGCTATGGGAATTCCGGAGTTAACTTGAGTCGATGGAAGATGGAGGAACGCCAAAGCAAGGCTGGAGGCTGCTAGCACAACTTCACCGCCCTTGGAGATTGCTCAAACCGGATATTACTCACCTATTTGGACAAACCGCCGAGAGAGAAAATGGAGCTTCAAGCTTCAAGTTTTTTTTTCAAAAAACATTTTCTGCTTACAAAATACGTGAGGGAAGAGTTTCATACCCTCCCAACTTACAATAAAAGACAAAATTAGACACTAGCTTATTTTAGGAACTAATGAGTGGCTAAAATAGGAGTTTGGTGGACATAGGGCCCACCAACAACTTGCCTCCTACTCCAGCAACTCTTAGCCCTAAACCACGACCAAGTTGCATTACAAATCACAAATTTACTTAGGAAAAAATAGGTTTTCCTGAAGTCCTAACAAGATGGAACTTTAGTTGGCCAAACCGAACCAACACCAAGTTATAACTACAACCAACAAATGATTGGTTACAACTTTAAACTACATAATGCATATATACATATATTTGAACAAGTGATGACCAAGCAGCCCTCCCCTTGCTATAATATTCTCAAGCTAGAATGAAGAATGCCAAAAGAGAGCAATCCACTAGGTCACGGCTTGGTGCACCCTCGGGTAGGATGCTTCGAAAGGAGGAGCCTTTGGTACTTTGGTGGTTTTCACCCTCACTTCATGCTCCCATTGTAGGCAACGCTTGGGGAGCTCTTTGTCAATAGAAGTGGGAGCATCTAAGAGGCCTCTTGGAGGTAATATTGTCCCTACAAAATCAACAAACAAATTAGAAACCCGCCTAGCACGGCTGCGGGTCACCATGCCTTCCGGTGGGAGGGGGTTCTCGGGCACATCATAATATGGCCTAAGCCAAGACATTTGAAACATTTAATCTCCCTTGCTCGAGGCCAATTGCTTTCATCATTAGGCTTCTGTAAAAACCCTCAGTTATTTTATGAATTTTGTGATTTTAAGATAAAAGCGTTTAAGATTATTTTTATGAATGTCGCTTAAATATTAGAGTGTTAAGATATTTTGGATATTGGTAAATTAGTAAGTCGAAGGTGATGAAGGAAATAATTGATTTCTGGTCGACCGCTATGAATTAACGGTCGACACCTTGTTTATCGATCGACCCCAGAATTGAGGAAGGGTCGACACAATTGAATAGTTTCGGTCGACCCCAGGATTGAAGAGGGGTTGACACAATATATAGTTTCGGTCGACCCCAGGATCGAAGAGGGGTCGACACAATATATACTTTCGGTCGACCCCAGGATCAGGAAGGGGTCGACACAAAATAGTCCTTTAGTATACTTTCGGTCGACATCATGGACGAACGGTCGACACAATGGACGTGCGGTCGACACTTTCCCTGACTTAAGTTGAAAAGTCAGCAAAAATGTGGGGGAAATCCGATTGATGGACGTAAAAGAAAGGTTGTTTTTGTTTAATTAAGAGATAAAAAGGCATGGTCTGTCATTTCCCTCCCATCAAGATTTCTTCTCTGAAGTTCTCATGTTGATCAAGAGAAGAGTGAGGTTGAGAAAGAAAGAGATATTGAGAGAGAAAAGAGTAAGGAAACTGAAGTTCAAGGTAATTTTTCTATCCTCTGAGTTTGTTTTAAGTTCAGTAAGGATAATATGATGGTATTGGTTAAATTGATGGATAAAAATGAAGGATTTCATGTAGATTGTTAGAAAATGAGTTCAGTATGAACAAAGTTAGAGTTCTGGATATTCGGTCGAGAAGTAGTAGGAATTAGATTTTGTTTCCTTCATAAGAGTTAAAGTAGACTCTTAGAGTGATTTATATCCGTTCGAATCACTCAATTTAAAAATATGTATAAAAAGGTATGGATGTTACAAGTCAGGGTATGCAAACTGGGGAGAGCTGCGGTCGACCCCTTATAGGTTAGGGTCGAACGATTCCCAATTTTTGGAATACACGCTCTCTGTTTTTGAGCATGGGTCGACCCCTCCAAGGTTGGGTCGACCCATGCTCACTAGTATGTCCCGACACATTATGCTATGTTAGTTTTATGAATTTGATGTCTTCTAAGAAGTTATAGTATACTCTTTAAAGAATAGTTTGACACCTGTAGCATCACAAATGGATCATTATCAAAGAAGTTAGGGTTGTTTGAAGTTAATGAATTACGTTACTTGCGTTTTTAGGTTTTCAAGTGCAGCAACATATTGATCAAGTTTTTCAATAAAGCTAAGGACCTAGAGTAAGTTAATGTTGTATGTGATTGCCCCTAAGGGGACTACATTACAAAGATTAGGATTTATGATTTTGAAATATGCTGGATTGTTTGGGGTGTAATGCACAATACACCGACCTCAATTTATTTGACGATATGTTTGATGATTGATTGATTATTAGTGTTAGAATAAAGATGCATGTTTAGAATGCTTGCAATGTTTGAATTGTACATTTTATTTCATGTTTACATGTTCATGCATTTTAATTGTTCATGCATCACGGTTTTAGAAAAAAATACAAAAATGATTTACATGCATGATTTTCATGATAATATGCAACGGGTCGTTGAAGGAGGAGCTCGAGTTAGACTGCCTCGAGGGAGGCCAAATGGTGTCTACCTCTCCCGTGGTACCTTCAACGATCAAATAATGAAAGAAATGAAATGAACAAAATGTACGTAAATAGTTACATGTTGGGCGGGGTTTAGTTTGGCTGTCCCGAGAGGTTGGACCAAATGGTGCCTACTCTCCCCTAGGCGGTATTACCCACATTAACTAGATTGTTAAGTGAAAGAAAATAAAAGAAATGAACGAAATGTACATAAATAGTTACACGTTGGGCGGGGTAGAGTTTTGCTGTCCCAAGAGGTTGGACCAGATGGTGCCTACTCTCCCCTAGACGGTATTACCCACATTAACTGGACTGTTAAGTGAAAGAAGAGAAACAAAATGAGAATTTGCATTGTTTTTATGAAGTAGCATATGCATAAAGGTCTCATAAATGTTTTATTATTATGTATTAACTTACTGAGCGTTAGGCTCATTAGATCAACTTTGTAATGTAGGGACAAATGCTTGAGGTGGTGAAGTACGTCCATTGCTGAAGATTGTGGCTGTTTGTTCAATTTTGACCGTTGGACAGACCATGTAAATGGAAATGTTTTGTTTGAAAACTAATGTATAATATTATGTTTAGTTTATAACTCCAGCCTTTGGAATACCATCTCAAACTTCTTATAGATCTCATCGAGTTGCCCTTGTATGCTTGACTCCAGAACTTCCGGGTTAGGTGTCACCGAAGGTGGATTTTTTGGTGGAATATGGTCTCGGTTTGGGTTGTGGTTTGTTCCACTTCGACTAATCATGCTTTAACTCCACAAGATAGCCAAAATACTAGAAAAGGGGAAGGGTGTGAAGGGGTGAATGGCTCTTATACCAAATGACAAGCTTCAAGAATGGGAAGGGGAAGAAAAGGGGCTTTGGGTGAGAAAAAAAGGAAGAAATGGGCCCGAAATGGGTGATACTAAGAAAGGGAGTTCTCGGGTTACATACAAAGTTTGCAATCGAGATTTGGGGGGGATAGTCTACGGATGAGAGAAGAGATTAACCTCCAAAAATGAGGATAAAAGCTCTTGGGAATCAGGAGATATCCAGAGGAGAATATCGGGTTCCAAAATGGGGGTTATCGGAAAAGGGGATGGGGTTGGTCGGAAAATGAAAGATAACTGGAGATGGAGCAGAGGTAATGGGGATTACACGCTTACTCGAAGACCAAGGGAGAGTGGCTGAAGACGTGTAGCACGGCCTAGCTTACCCTAGCTAGGAAGGGAAGCCAAAACCTTGAAGGAAACGCTCTCGGGTCGCCGAATATTACTCACCAGAAAAACCGAGTCTTGCCGGTCGAAACCGGCCAAGGAAGAAGATGAAAAAGCACTCTTTTAGATTCAAATTCAACTGGTACAATGCTCGGTCACGAGGGATTTTTAACCCCCTTCACATGAGAGAAAGATAGACCTAATCAGATGGTACACAAGTGCTTACCCGATTTTGTGTGGCACAAAAAGAAAGGTGGGAAAGGACCACCCAACACATACCCGATTTGGGGGAGACCAATGGGAAGTGGTCCCCGAATTCGGTTCCTCTTCCATCGGCTGCCAACCAAAACTCACGAAAATACAAACCTAAGCCAAAAGCTAAAACCCACTTCAAACCCATGGAAACCCACACCAAACCCATGCAAAACCCACAAAACCCTAAATAATTGTTTTTTTGCAAATTTAAAAAGGAAACAAATAAATCTAGAAAAAGGGAAGACCGGTCGGTTTGGCGCCATGCTCCATGGGGCCCGACCTAAGCTCGACCTAGACCCGGCGTGTACCAAGGTTTCCTTCCTCCCTTGCTTCGGCATTGCCTTTTCTTCCGATGTGTTCCAAGCTCGAATGTGCCTCGATCTCGACCTCCTTTTCCAAGACTTCCCAAGTGAGAAGAAGCTTTGGCTACTCCACATCCTTCGGGGTTGGTTCCTCCATAGTTATTCCGCGTTCAAAATTTCCTACAAAAAAGAGAAATTGATTAGAAAACTCCTTGGCTCGAGCTCGGGTGATTGCTCCTTGAGGTGTGGCTCCATGCAAGGCATCCCGTGGCATGTCATAAAAACCCTAGAAACCTTGAACTCTAGAAACCTAAACCTAAAACCATAACCTTGAACCCTAAACCATGAACCGTGACCCTAGAATCCTGAACCCAAAGCCATGAATCTTTAAACCTTGAACATTGGATCCTTGAACCTTGGAACCCAAAAGGTTGAAACTTGGAACCTTAAACCTTGAACCCTGGAACCCTGGAACCCTGAAACCCTATAACCCTTGACCCTGGACCCTGAACCCTGTACCTTGGAACCCTTAAATAGTTAAACCATGAACCATGAACCTTGAAACCCAGAACCTTGGAACCATGAACATTGAACCCTAAACTTTTAATCCATAATCTAACCCTTAATGTTGAAGCCCAAGAATTCTAGAATCTTGAACTCAAAAACTTAGAACCTTTTAAATTTAGAACGTTGAACCCTTGAACCCTGAATCCTGAACCTTAAACCCTGAACCTTAAACCCTGAACCCTAAACCTTGAACCTTGGAACCCTGAACCCTAGAACCCTCAACAATGTAACTCTGAACCCTCAACGCTCAACCCTAAACCCTGGAACCCCGAAACTCTAGAAACAAAAACCATAGAACCCTTATCCTATACCATGAACTGTGAACCCTTACACCTTGATGCTTAAAACTTTGAACTTTGAACCCTGAACCCTGAGTCCTGAACCCTGAACCCTGAGTCCTGAACCCTGAACCCTGAACCCATTCTAAACCCTTAACCCTAAAATTTTAAACCTTGAACCCGAGACCCATGGAACCTTGAATAATGGAATCATAAACCTTAAACTTTGGACCCTGGAACCTTGGACACCTTGGTTCGTGAAACCTTGATCTCTTGAACCATGAACCATTAAACCCTGAATTCTTAACTTTAGACTCTAGAACCGAATGAACCCTGAACCCTGAACTTCCTTGAAACCCTTGAATCTAGAACCCTGAACCCTCAACCTTAGATCCTTGGACCTTGGAATCATAAACCCTGGAACTCAGGACCTTGAATCTTGCAAACCATAAACCCTAAACCCTGGACCTTGGAACCTAATAACCTTGAAACCTTTAATCCTTCAACCTTAAAACAAGGAAACTCTAAACTTTGAACTTTGAACCTTGAACCCCAAAACCTTAGAACCCTATAACCCCAAAACTTGAACCCTAAAACTTGTAGAATGAAATTTTAACCATGGAACCTTAAATATAGGTTCTTGTACTTTAGATTTCTTGAACCTTGAACCCTGAATTCTTAACCTTGAACCCTAAACAGTCAACCTGGAACCTTGAACCCTAAACCTTTAAACCAAGAACAATGGAACCCTAACCCTAGAACCCTGAACAACTCAAACTTTGTACTCTAGAACCTTGAACCTTAAAACCCTTAACCATGAACAATGAAATATGGAACCCTAGAACTCTTAAACAATCAACTTCGAACCCTTGATCCATGAACAGAGAACCCTCGAAACCTGATCGATGAACCCTGAATACTAGAACCTTGGAACAATTGACCTTAAATCGTGAACCTTGAACCTTGAATCCTTGATCCCTAAACACTAGACCCATCGAACCCTAAAACGTTAAACACTGAACTATGATCCCTTGAACCTTAGAACCCTGAACTCTTGACCCTGGACCCTCAAGCTAAAACCCTAAACCCTTTATCATGGAACACGAAAATCTAGTAACCTTGCAATCTTGAACCTTTAACTCTAAATTCTTAAATATAAATCCTTAACTCGGGAGCCTTGGAACCTTGGAACTTTGAACCTTTAACCCTTGACCCTGGAAGGCTGAACCGTAAACCCTAAACCTTGATTAATAAACCTTGAACCTTGAACCCTAAACCTTAAAAAATGAACCTTAAACACTACACCCTGAACCTTCAACACTTAATTGTGAACGTTGGAACGTTGGAATCCTAAATCTTAAACTATGAACCCTGAATCTTGAACCTTGAACCCTAAACCTTGGAACCTTCTAACCCAAGAACCTTTGAACCCTAAACCATGAACTATAAAACCTGAACTATAAAACCTGAACCATAAATTATAGAAATCTTGAATCCTCAACACTAAACCTTTAAACCCTAAATCATATGTCCTCAATCCTTAATCCTGAACAATGGAACCTTGGAACCTTTGAATCCTAGATTTCTAAACAATCCTGAACCTTGAATCCTAAACCATGAACCCTAAACCGTGAACCTTGAACCCTATAGTCCTAAAACCCTCAAACCCTGAACTCTGAACCGTTGATCCTTAAACCATGGAACCCTTAAATCCTAGAACCCTAAACCATGAATCCTAAACACTATACCCTACAACCTCTAACCTTGGAAACCTAAATTGTGAACCATGGAACCATAAATACCTAAAACTCTAAACACTAAACCCTTTCGCTCTGAACGGTAAACCTTGAAGCCTGAACTCTAAACTCGAGAACCCTAAAACCCAAAAAACTTGTATAATTTAAACTTAATCTTTGAATTCTAAACCTAGTACTCTAGAACCCTGTAACCTTGGAACCTTAAACTATAGAACAGTGAACCCTGGACCATAAACAATGAACCCTGGAATGCCAAATCCAAGACACTAGACCCTAGAACTCTAGAACCCTGGAAACTTAGAACTCTGAACCATAAACCCTGGAACACGGAAACCTTTGATTCAAAATCAGAATCCTAGAACCCTTAACCTTGGAAGCATCAACCCTAAACCCTGAAATAATTGAACCCTAAACTTTAAATCTTGGAACCCTAATTCTTAAATGTGGAACCTTAAAAAAAAAAAATTTAGAACCCTTAACGCTGGATACATTAGTCATGTAATATTAAACCATGAACACTAGAACCTTAGAACCCTAGAACCCTATAACTCTAAATTTGAACGATGGAGTCCTAAAGCCTAACTCCTAACTCTTAAACCCTGAACTTTGGGAACTGGAACCCTGGAACTCTAGAAACCTAAAGCTCAGAACCCTGACCACTGGAACCTTGAACCCTAAAACCTTGAACCCCAGAACCTTCAACCCTAGAACTTTTGAACCCTGGATCCCTTAACATTAGAAGCCTAAACTTTGAACCCTTAACCCTTGAAAGTTTAACCTTGAACCCTAGAATCCTGAACCTGAACCTTGAAACTTGAACCCTAAACCCTCAAACCCTAGAATCTAGAATCATGGGACCCTAGAACTCTTAAACCCAAAACCTGAACCTTGGAATCCTAAACCCTAAATCCTAGACCCCTGAACCTTGGAACCGTAAACCCTTAACCTTTGAGCACTTGAACTCTACAATTTTGAATCTTGGAAACCTTAACCCTGCACCATTGAACCATCAACCCAGGAAACCAGGAAACCTAGAACTATGAACCCTAGAACCTTGAACCCTAGAACCCTGAATCCTAGAAGCATGAACACTAAACCTTGGAATGCTGGAACCGTTAACCTTGGAGGCCTAATCCCTAAAGCTTGAAACCATGAGCTGCGAACCCTGAGGTGTGGAACCCTGAACCTTGAACCCTAAACCCTGGAACCCTTAACCATGGAAGCCTAAACATTGAACATGGAACCCTTGATTCTTAAACCACGAACCTTAGAACCCTCCCTGAACTCTAAACCCTGAAACCCTGTAACTGGTAACTTTGAACCATGAACCTTGAAATGGTTAACCCTTGACCCTTGAAACCTTAAACCCTAAACTCTGAACCCTCAACCTTGAACCTCAATCCTAAACCCTTAACCAAGAACCTTAGAATCTTAAACCTTGGAACCTGAACACTGAATCCTAAAACCTAAACCGTAAACCCTGGAATCATAAAACCTTAAATCCCTAAACTCTCAATCGTGAAACTAATAACCCTAAACTTTGAATTCTTAAACCCTACAACCCTATAACCTTGAAAGCTGAAACAATGTCTCCATTAACCATGAACTTTAGAACTTTGAATCCTGAACCTTAGACCTTTAAACCTTAAATCCTTAACCTTAAAACCTTGAACCCTAAACTTGAAACCCTGAACCCCATTAACCCATGAATCCTAAACCCTAGAACCTTTAAACTTAAAACTAAACCCTTCAACCCTCAACATTGAACCCTAGAACACTGAACCTTAGACCTTTGAACTCTAAACCATTGATCCTTAAACACTAAAACCTTGAAGCTTGGAACCCTTTATCTTCTGAACACTTAACCCTAGAACCCTTAATCCGAGAACCCTTAACCCTAAACCTTAAATTCTTTACCCAAAACCCTATAACCTTGAAACCTTGAAGCATGGAATATTAAACCATGGAACCCTAAAACCCTTAAATCCTAAACCTTGGACCTTGAATCCTGGACCCTTAAAACCCATAACCTCAGACCTTGAAACCCTGGACCCTAGAACCCTAGAACCATAAACTCTAGAAAACTTAAAATCTAGAACTTTAAACCCTGAAACTTGGAATCCTTAACCTTAGAAGCCTAGATCGCGAACCTTGGAACCCTGAAATCTAAACCCTGAACCTGGAACCTTAAACCTTAAACATTGGAACCATTTACCTTAGACCCTTGGCCCTGGAACCCTAAAACCCTTAAGGCCAAAACCCTCAACCATGGAACCCTACACCTTAGGTGGTGGAACCGTGAACCCTGGATCTTGAAACTTTGGAACTCTTACCTGGGAACCCTGCAACTCTGGACCCTAAAATTGGAACCCTAATTTATAAACCTGTGACCTAGAAACCAAAACATTGAACCCTGAACCCTAAAACTCTGAAACTCTATAACCTTCAACCTTCAACCCTTAACCCAGAACCTTCAAACACTAGAACCCTTCACCATGGAACCCTTAACCGAAGACCCCATAAACCTTGGAACCCTGAACCCTGGACCCTGAACCCTGAATCTTAAACCTAGAGCCCAACAACTCTGAACCTTAGAACCTTAAACCATGGACCCTTAACCTTAAACCATGAACCCTAGAACAATGGAACCTTAAAACCCTAAACTTTGAATCCTAAACCTTGAACCCTAGACTCTGGAACTCTGGAACTCTAGAACCCTTAAATCCTGAACCCTAAACCTTTGAACCTTAAACCCTAAATTTGAAACCCTGAAACCTTAGGATCTTGAACACTAAACCCTGGAACTTTGAAACTTAAAACGCTGAACCATATATCTTGTAACCCTCGACCCTGAACCCTGAACACAGAACCTTCAATCCTGAACCCTAACCCTGAACCTTTTAACCTTGGAACCATGAACCCTAGAACCTTGAAGCCTAAACCCTGGAACCTGGAAAACTGAAAAAACTATAGAACTCTTAACCTTAGAACCCTAGAGCTCTTAACCCTAAATCTTAAAATCTTGAACAATAGAAACCTAAACCCTTGAAACAAGGACCCTAAAACCCAAGAAGTCTCAACCTTGGAACCCTAGAACTCAGAACTCTAAACCCTAAAATCTTGAACAATAAAAACCCTAGAACCCAGAACAGTGAACCCTAAACAAAGGAACCATGGAATCCTATAACCTTGAAACCCTGAACAATTGAACCTTAAACCCTTGACTTTGAACATTGAAATCATGGAACCCTAAACCTTGAACCCTTGAAGCCTAAACCCTAAATCCTAGAACCCTGCACCTTGGACCCTGGAACCCTAGACCCTAGAACCCAAGAACCACGAACCCTTGAATCGTAGAACTTTGAACCCTAAAACTATGAACCTTGGAACCCTAAACTTAGAAGCCTAAACACTGAATCCTGGAACCCTGGAATTTCAAACCCTGGAACCCTAAAATCCAAAACTTTGAAACTGAAACCTCAAATCTTGGAACCCTTAACCTTGGACACTAGAACAAATAAACCCTCAACCCTAAACCCAGGATCTTTGAACTAAGTACCCGAGACTGTAAAACCATGAAACCCTAAATTTTTGAACCCTGAAACTCTGAACAATGAAGCCATCGAACCATGAACAATAGAGAAATCATAGTAAACCCTAAAACCCTATAATAAAAAACCTAAACTCTTGACTATGAACCTTAGAACCCTAGAACACAGGAACTGTCGCACCTTGTAAAACTTTACTAAAAAATGATCGCGGTAAAATTTTTCTTTCTTTAAAAATGTTCTTCTTGAATTATTTTTCATGAAAACACAGTGACAGACTTTAATTAGAAATCATAGTAAACCTGAAATTTACTTGAAATAAGACATTGTTATTCAAAATATTCATCAAATAAAATATCGCAATGCTCATATAACATATAGTTTAATAAAAAACATGTAATATACATAATGAACATCTTCAAAAAACATCATTTAACAAAACTAAAACTTTTAAAACACATCATTGTTCAAAGGTAAACTCTCCAAAATACTTCTAATGTACATCTTGACATCCCCACAGATCGGCACTTAACCATTTAAGCTTCCCGCACCGGATCTGCCTCCTCCATGTCATGATCGTTACATCGAACAGGGAGGGCTAAGTCCCTCACCTTCATCTTCATCACCTACATCAAAAAGCCTAACATATGAGCCTAAATCTCAATAAGTAATCGAATAAGCTTATATGCCTAACATGAGAATGACATCTTGAAAAACATGCACATTCATTTCGTTCCTTATCGTTATCTTGACTTAACTTGACATGTGTGGGCGTCACATCATATGAAGGTGAATAGGCACCATATGGCCTCCATGAGGCAGCCAATTCCACTTTCTCCCATAACTTGATCTTGAATTTATGTACATTTATCAATTGGATGATGAATGTGTCCCATACCACCTTCATCATCCATTGGGTGACATTTTAAAAACATGCATGAGAAAACATTTTTGTATCTTTTATAAAACATGATACATGGGCATGATTCATACATATGCAGGACCTGGTAACATAATTTAAGTATAAGCAACATAATGCATCAAACATCTCCCAAGTCAACCGTAATAAACATTCCTAGTATACTTGACTTAAATTGACTCTTGACTTATGATAATACATAAACATCAAACATTGTCAATGAAGCACCAATCAAACCCGAAGCACTTGGGTCGTACGGTGCGATACACCCCAACATAATATCATTAATAACATTATCATAAAAACAAATAACTCCTAAGACTTTACTTAATGGATATCTAAGTAATCAAACACGTCATCCTTATGTCTATCCTTTGTGATGTAGTCCGACAAGGTGCCAAACACATGTAAGAATTACTTACTTGGATTTCTTAGCTTTAGCTTGCTATTCTGAATCCTCAATGATCCAATGAGCTTGCTTATATACCTTAACCAGAAACTTGTGGCATCCATAACTTTATCGACAGCACTCTTATCAAAGCACTAAAGGTACCAATTTTAACCTTAAAGTGTTGGCTATACTTCATTAGAAGACATGATGACCAATTTAACCCTCAAAGATTTTGTAAAACTTACATTCTACAAACCAGGTAACATGACTTATAATTTGTATACCCATAAACTATCTTTACAATTTTTATGCATTTTTAACCATATAACGCAATTTCCATCACTTATAATCTAACCTAGAACAAAAGTAGGTGGTGCTGAATAACAAACTCTGTACCTCAAGGTTAAGTTTGTGGTCTTCCTTCCTCCTTGCACTTCAAACCCTAAATACCAAAATTCTTGTACTAAACACTAAAACCTCATACTTTGATTTCAAACCTTAATTTTTCTCACACGTATTTGGAGAGGAGTTTAGAGATGAGAGAGAGCTGAGAGAGAGCTGCGAGAGTCGTGATGGCTAATAGCTGAAGACTCCAACAAATGTTATCCTTTTTGAAGGTGAAGAGTCATATTGTTCAAGAATAGGTGTGACCATCCAAGCTCACCACCTCTTCATGCATGAGGTGTCACCATCCTTTTCATGTGGCCTTTACCTATTGGTCCTCCTTAATTAATCATGGATTGGCTTTCCTAAAATTGCACTGAAAATTTAATATTTCAGCAATAAGACGTCGACCTCTCATTCAAGGTGTCGACCCTTAATAAAACCCGAGAGTTTCAAGGGGTGACCCCATTTAAAATTTTCATAACTTTCGTTCCACTACCCGGATTTAAATAATTCAAAAATACATCTTTTCCTTATTGAGTCTCGTGTAACGTTGTAAAAGACGTAAACTTCAAATTACGAGTTTAACATAAATAAATATACAAAATACAGAGCATCGCTCAAAAGTCCATAATTCTATAGTCGTGTTTTTTTTTATCCAACTTCAAACGAGCATAACTTTGTCTCCAGAACTCAAATATAGTTGATCTACCTATTAATCTTCTTATCTAGATATTTACTACAACTTGCCAAAAACAATTTTGTCAATTAGGCTCTTCTAAGGCATGATATAGTTGAAACACAGAAACTGCTCTGTTACAAAATTCCAACCAGTATTTGTTCCAAAATTTTGGAACCCTTAACAGTGGATCCTAGAACACTGAACCCTTTCCCTAAAATTTTGGAACCCAGAACCTTCGACCTTTGAACCTTGGAACCCTGAAACCCTTGAGCAATGAACCTTGAACTGAAAACCTTGGAACACTTATACCATAAGACCTTAAAAACCTGAATCTGGGAACCCATGAACACTGTAACTATAAACCCAAGAATCCTAGAACCCTAGAATTAAAGAACCTTAAACCCTGAACCATAGAACGCTGAACCTTGGAACCGTGAACATGAAACCTAGAACTCTTAACATTTAATCTTCAACCCTGAATGCTTGAACTTTGAAATATGAAGCCTAAAACCTTTTAAACACTAAACCCAATACCATAGAACGCTCAACCTGAAAACTCTGAACCTTGCAACATTGAACACTGAACCCTGAAACCCTAGAACCATTGAATACTAAACCCTAAACCATGGATCCTTAAACCTTGGACCCTGAACACCAAACCCAAAACCTTGGAAACCTTGACCCTAAACCCTAGAACCCTAGGAGCCTGGAAGCCTAAACCCTTGACCATGGAAACCTAAACCTTGGAACCCTGGAACTTTGAAGTCTTAAACCTTAAAACCTAAACCCTAGAACATTAAACCCTAAAACCATTAGCCCTTCAACACTGAAACTAGGAAGCCTAAACCCTGAACTCATGAACCCTAGAACCTATAACATGCGACGGATTGGCATACCAAGCAGACCAATCACCCGAGGCCGAGCTCAGAATTTTTCTAATACGTTTGTTAATTTTGCAGGAAACTTAATTGAACAGTTATACATTTTTAAGCCAACTTTAGAGGATCAAACAAGGCCAACACACATGATAATTTGGCGTGGAGAAAAGGTGGATTTTCAACCAAAAACCGAGAGCTCCGGAAGCAAGCCCGAACCCGAACCCGATTGAAGTATCACATTTCATGGCGAGTTGGAGTCCCATGCAAAAGTGATCACGGGTTCCGCAACTCAACTCACCAGCATTTACATGGATTGAAGTAATTTTATCGCATTTTTAGCTTAATTTTTACGTGAATTTTATGTTGGATATTTGGAGAACCCGATAGGGTTTCACGACTAGGTTTTATTGTGTTTATTTTTGCATGATTGAGGAATTTTTGGCTAAGAGAAGGGTATTTTGGGCCATGGAAGAAGGGAAAATTGGCTGAGGACATTCAAGATCACGTGGCTTTCACATTTTTGCAATCCCATTGGTCCATTTTCCCTCCTTTATTTCAATTTCCAGCATGCAAGTTGCATGCCTTTGGCCCTCAATTTTCCCTCCCTTTTTCCCACTCTTCTCAGCAGATAAAACCTTCCCCATTATGTGATTGTAAGAAAATTTGGAATTTCAATCAAATAAGCTTTTAGCTCTCTCCCTTTTTGGGCATCTTCCAATTTCAGCCGGCAGCCGAAATTCCTCTGGCCACCGTTGGTTCTTTAAGAGATTCCTCCTCCGAGCTGGGGTTCTCTTCTTGGTTCAAAGTCTTCATCCTTTCTCAAGGTAATAGAGTGAGCTTGAAGTCCATAAGCTCCTTCTTCCATCGTTGATTTCATTTGATAATTCATTTCTTCCGCCGGCTATCAATTTCCAGCCTTTCTCAAGGTCATAGGGTGACCACCATTACTGTTCCATTTTATTCCGAGCGATCCATCCTCTTGATTTCCTTCATTTTTAGAGGGCTATCACCTATCTTCTTCCCAGAGTGTCACTCATAATTCCAGTCCTGATTCTGGAATTATCGGATTATCGTTTTCCATATAACCTAACCTGATTCTCTCACTTCCTAAATCTAAACCCCCTCCATTCCGTGTCATTTTTGTATCAGAGCCATAAATCCCTCCCCACCTTCCTCTTTACCTCTATTTTTGTGTGATTTTAAGTTTGAAGGGTGGCCTTGAGAAGTGGTTCAGCCATCAACAAAACTTGGAAACCGGAGATGAAGAAACTCCCTTGTTAATGGTTATCTGAAGAGTGCTTACTACTCAAATTCAACAAGAGGAACTCCAATGAGAAAATATCTTCCATAGTAGGTGTTTGATCCAAGAAAATGTATGTTCACTTATTATTGATGGTGGTAGTTGCACTAACGTAGCATCTCGGGATTTAGTTGATAAATTGAAGTTGAAAACTAGTTTACATCTGAAGCCTTATAAATTGCGTTGGATAAATGATAAGGAAGACCTCAAGGTTACCGAGCAAGTGTGCATTGATTTTTATATTGGGAAGTATAAAGATAAGGTGATGTGTGATGTGGTTCCCATGAGTGCAAGCCATGTATTACTCGAGAGACCATGGCAATACGATCGGAGGGTTATGCATAATGGATTCACAAATCAGTACTCATTCAAATTTAATGGACGATCTATTAAATTAGTTCCTCTTGAACTGGATCAAGTGGCCAAGGATGAACTTGAAAAGGTGAAGAGCTTGGCCAAAACTAATTTGTTTATGAATAAGAAAGAGTTATTGAGAACTATTTTGGTAGGAGATCCAATGATACTTATATTATTTTGAGAAAGAATTGAAGAAATGGGAGAAATTACTCAAGAGATCCGAGAACTCCTTGAGGAGTATCAAGATGTATTCTCGGAAGACTTACCACTTGGTCTACCACCACTCCGGGGTATCGAACTTCAAATAGATTTGCAACCGGGAGCAATCCTTCCAAACCGACCTTCTTATAGGTTGAATCCCGAGAAAGCTAACGTATTACATCAAAAAGTTCAAGAACTTCTCACTAAAGGGCATATCCGAGAGTCTTTAAGTCCTTGTTCCGTGACCGCTTTATTGGTGCAAAAGAAGGATGGTAGTTTTCAGATGTGTGTTGACAACCGGGCCATCAACCAAATCACTATTAAATATCGTTTTCCGATACCACGACTCGAGGATATGTTAGATGAACTCAGCGGAGCTTCTTCTTTTTCAAAGGTGGATCTAAAGTGCGGTTATCACCAAATCCGCATGAAGGAGGGAGACGAATGGAAAACAGCGTTGAAAACAAAGTACGGCCTCTACGAATTGTTAGTAATGCCTTTTAGGCTATCTAATTTCCCCTAGTACTTTTATGAGGCTTATGCACTACGTACTTAAAGAATTTTTGGGAAAATTTGTGGTGGTTTATTTTGATGATATATTGATTTATAGCCTTGACATGCATAGTCACCGAGAACACCTTAAGTTGTTGTTTGATAAACTCCGAGAATTTAAGCTTTTTGGAAACTTGAAGAAATGCTCCTTTGTGCAACCAAGAATTCAATTCTTGGGATTTATTATATCCAAAGAGGGAATGGAAGTAGATGAAATCAAGGTGGAAGCTATTTGGGATTGGTCCATTCCGAGGTGTGTCTCGGATGTCCGAAGCTTCCACGAGTTAGCATCTTTTTACCGGCAATTCATTCAAGGTTTTAGCTCCATTGTGGCTCCTTTGACGGATTGCACTAAGAAGGTAAGAAATTTAGAATGGACACCAAATTGTCAAGAGAGTTTTGAACTCATTAAGCATAAGCTTTGCAATGCACCCGTGTTAGGCCTTCCCGATTTCAATAAAGTTTTTGAAGTGGAATGTGATGCTTCCAGAGTCATGATAGGTGTTGTCCTTATGCAAGAAGGAAGACCATTTGCATATTTTAGTAAGAAACTCAAGGGAGCTACCCTAAATTATTCAACCTAGGGCAAAGAGTTCTATGCGGTAATCGAGCACTCGAGGTATGGCAACATTATTTGTTATCTAAAGAATTTATTATCCACTCGGATCATCAAGCTCTTAGGCACATTAAAAGCCAAGGGAAGCTGAATAGAAGGCATGTCAAATGGGTGGAGTTTCTTGAGAGATATCTATATATAATCAAATACAAGAAGGGTGAAGTAAACGTGGTCGCCGATGCACTATCGAGGAGGTATGTCCTTCTAACCGATTTATCCACTAAATTCCTTTGTTTTGAATGGATTAAGGAAGCATATCAAGATGACCAAGATTTCAGCAAGTGGTATGAGTTGAGTATCAACAAGGTGGATTGCGGATATTACCTCATGGATGGATTTCTTTTTAAAGGAGGAAAGTTATGTATTCCAAGTGGTGGCCTTCGGGATTCCCTTATCAAAGAAGCTCATGGTGGAGGGTTGGCTAGCCACTTTGGAGAGAAAAAAACTTTAGAGGCTCTTAAAGAGCATTTCTATTGGCCACACTTATTTCGGGATATACATCGAATTATAGAAAAGTGCATTATATGTAAGAAAGCCAAGAGCTGATTGCTTCCTCAAGGCTTGTATCTCCCACTTCCCGTGCCGAGTCATCCTTGGATGGAGGTTAGTATGGATTTCATACTCGGTCTTCCTCAAACTTGTAGGTCCAAAGACTCTATCATGGTTGTAGTAGATCAGTTCTCCAAGATGGCTCACTTCTTAGCTTGCTCCAAAACCAACGATGCACCACATGTGGCCGAGATTTATTTCAAAGAAGTGGTTTTTTTGCATGGGATACCGAAGACTATTGTTTCAGACCGAGATACAAAATTTCTAAGTGCTTTTTGGAAGACTCTTTGGAGAAGGATTGGAACTAAACTACTTTTCAGCACCTCCTTCCATCCACAAACCGATGGACAAACGGAAGTTGTGAACCGAACGTTGGGAACCTTGCTAAGGAGCGTGGTAAATAAGAAACTCTCAGATTGGGACCTTCAACTCCCTTGTATTGAGTTTGCATACAACCGTAGCGTTTATAGTGCTACCCGGACAAGCCCTTTTGAGGTGGTGTATGGTTTTAACCACCTCACTCCTCTTGATTTGTTGCCCATTCCATCAAAGGAAATCAGCAATCCGGAAGGTGCTAAAAAAGCCGAGATTATATAAAAACTGCACGAGAAGGTTAGTAAATCTATCCAAAGGGCTAATGAAAATTATGCTAAGTATGTAAACCAAGGTAGGAAAGAAATTAATTTCAAAGTGGGGGATCTCGTGTGGTTACACTTGCGAAAAGAAAGATTTCAGAATCAAAGAGCTTCAAAGCTATCCCCAAGAGCCGACGGTCCTTTCAAAATTGTCGAAAAAATCAATCCAAACGCTTACAAACTCGAGTTACCAGGAGATTACGGAGTTTCAGCTACATTTAATGTTCAAGATCTTTCTCCCTTTGCTGGATTTGATAAGGATGAACAAGATGGAGATGACTTTCCACTGGATTTGAGGTCAAATAATCAAGAACTCGGGGAGGATGACATGCCACGGATTGGCATACCAAGCGTACCAATCACCCGAGCCCGAGCTCAGAATTTTTCTAATATGTTTGTTAATTTTGCAGGAAAATTAATTGAAGAATTATACATTTCTAAGCCAACTTTGGAGGATCAAACAAGGCCAAAACACATGATAATTTGGCATGGAGAAAAGGTGGATTTTCAATCAAAAACCGAGAGCTCCGGAATCAAGCCCGAACCCGAACCCGATTGAAGTATCATGTTGTATGGCGAGTTGGAGTCCCATGCAAAAGTGATCAAGGGTTCCACGACTCAACTCACCAGCATTTACATGTATTGAAGGAATTTTATCGCATTTATAGCTTAATTTTTACTTGAATTTTACGTTGGATATTTGGAGAACCCTCTCTAGGCTAGGTTTTATTTTGTTTATTTTCGCATGCTTGCATGGGGTTTTGCATGAGGAATTTTTGGCTAAGAGAAGGGTATTTTTGGCTAAGGAAGAAGGGAAAATTGGCTGAGGAGATTCAAGATCATGTGGCTTTCACATTCTTGCAATCTCATTGGTCCAATTTTCCCTCTTTTATTTCAATTTCCAGCATGCAAGTTGCAGGCCTTTGGCCCTCAATTTTCCCTCCCTTTTTCCCACTCTTCACAGCAGATAAAACCTCTCCCATTGCGTGATTGTAAGGCAATATGGAATTTTAAATTAAGAAGCTTTTAGCTCTCTCCATTTTTGGGCATCTTCCAATTTCAGCCGGCAGCCGGAATTGATCCGGCCACCGTGGGTTCTTTAAGAGATTTCTCCTCTGATCTGGGGTTCTCTTCTTGCTTCAAAGTCTTCAGCCTTTCTCAAGGTCATATGGTGAGCTTGAAGTCCATAAGCTCCTTCCTCCATCGTTGAACCCTTAACCTTAAAGGCCTAAACCCTAAAGCTTGAAACTATGAACTGTGAACCCTGAGCCATGGAACCATGAACCTGCCCCATAAACCCTGAAACCCTTAACCATGGAAGCCTAAACATTGAACATGGAACCCTAGATTCTTAAACCACAAACCTTAGAACCTTGAACCCTGAACCCTAAACCGTGGAACCCTGTAACTAGTAACTTTAAACCTTGAACCTTGAAATGGTTAACCATTAAACCTTGAAACCTTAAACTCTTAAACCAACCCATGAACCCTCAACCTTGAACCCTCAACCGTAAACCCCAAAACAAGAACCTTAGAACCTTAAACCTTGGAACCTTAGCACTAAATCCTAGAATCTTAAATCCCTAAACTCTCAATCCTGAAACCATTTACCCTAAACCTTGAATCCTTGAAACCTACAACCCTATAACCTTGAAAGCTTAAACCATGTCTCCATTAACAACAAACTTTGGAACCTTGAACTGTTGTACCCTCAACCCTGGAACCCTAAACATTTTGAACCTTGACACCCTAAAACCTTTGAACCCTAAACCATGAACCCTGAACACTGAACCCTATAAAACCGTTGAACCTGAGAGCCATGAACCTTGGAATACTAAAGCTTGGAACTATGCACCTTGGAACAATGAACCTTGGAACCTTAACCCTATAACACTTAATCTTGGAACCTTTAACCCTGAACCCTTAACCTTGGAACCCTAGAACTTCATGGTTTTAAACTCTGAACCAAGAACCCTAAAACAAAAGCACTGAACCCTAAAACCTGGAACCTTGTAACCTTGCAACCCTGAACCCCGGAACCCTAAACCCATAAACTTTAAGAATGATCCCTTAACCACAAAAACATTGAACCTTGAAACTTGAACCCTTGAACCTCAACCCAAGACCCTAGAACCTAAAACCTAAACCATGAACCTTGAACCATAAACCATAACCATGAATTTTGAACCTTCACTCTTAACCTAAGAACCCTGAACCAACCTTGACCCTAGAAACTTGAACCTTGGAACCCTAAACCTTTAGAACGCTGCACCTTTGAATCCTTAATCTGGGAACACTAAACCACAGACCCTTGCATGCTAAAACCCTAAACCCTTGAACCTTGAACCATTAACAGCAAACCTTGAATTCTAATGTTCCAGGTTTAAAGGTCCAGGATTCCAGGCTTCAAGGTTTGGGGTTTAGGGTTCATGATACAAGGTTCTAGGGTTCAAGTCTTTGAGGGTTCAAAGTTTAGGGTTTAGGCTTCTAGGGTTCCAAGGTTGAGGGTACTGGGTTCCAAGGTTAAGGGTTTACTGTTCTAGTGTTCCAGGGTTTAGGGACCCAAGGTTACAGGGTTCATGGTTCAAGATTGAGGGTTCCATGATTCAAGGTTAAATGTTTTTGGGTTCCAGGATTTAGGGTTTAGGGTTTAGGGTTCAGGATTTAGAGTACTAGGGTTTCATCATTCAGGTTTATGGTTAAATGGTTCAGGCTTTAAAGTTCTAGGGTTTAATCATTCAAGTTTCATGGTTCAAGTGTTTAGGGTTTAGCATTCTATGGTTCAAGGGTTCTGGGGTTCAGGGTTTGGGTTCAAGATTCAGGGTTAAGGTTTACGGGTTCAAGGGTTCCAAGGTTCTATAGTTCTAGGTTTAGGGTTTGTGGGTTACAGGTTTCCAAGGTTGAAGGGTCCAAGATTTAAGGTTGCAAAGTTCAGATTTAGAGTTTAGTATTCTCGTATTTGGGGTTTCACGGTTACTGGGTCCAGGTTCCATAGTTAAGGCATTTTAGGGTTCTAGGGTTCCAAGGTATAAGGTTCAGGGTTCTAGGGTTCCAGGGTTCTAGGATCAAGGGTTCATGGTTCCAGGTTTCAAAGGGTTTCGGTTTTAGAAGGCTAAGTGACAAGATCAAGAACCAATCATTTGCATGAAGCGTTATGTGATTTACTAAAAAAAATTAAAATGAAAGAACCTATTCAATATAAAAAAACACTTATTATGTTAAGTGTTGAAAAAGATATTCATATCATGCAAGGTCATTAAGGACACAAGTTTCAGAGCGCAAGCCGACTACAAGATATTGAAGGGGCAAAGAAAGTAACTTTTACTTGACCAGCAAGTAAATCAAATTTCACTTGACCAAAAAGTAATCATACTTTTATTTAACCAACAAGTAAATCTTTTGGCAGATTTGAGAATCTTCCCAAAGATGTTGTAGTTTTCTAATATCTTTCTAATTCCTTATTTACTTAGAAATTATGTAGCCTACTTAAATGCATCGGAGATATTGTGAAAGACATAACTTTTATGATTAATTCACCTTAAGTGTTTGGAGAAATCTTTCTCTTTTTTTTTGCAAAGAACTTGATATTCATCATGTTAATTCTTGATAGATCGACATTGATAGCTTTGGTTTTTACCGACAATTCGGTCTAGGTAAAGTTACTTGTTTGATAACTTAGCTTCCATCGGTAAAGTTTGATTGGAGTCAAGTTCCTCGTAATTTATTCAAAGGCGATCTAGGTATCTTTTCCGCATTGTTGAAGGGTTTTGATTTTGATATACTCGTTGTTCTCATCATTTTATATCAAAGCTTTGGCTCCTTTATTCAAGTTTCTATATTTATCTAAGCTTTCTTATTCTTACTTATTTCATATCTTTCTATCTTTTTATTGAAAAAAAATATAGAAAAAAACATGAAAAAATATATTGTGCAAAAAAGGGAAAAGTGCAAGTAAAAAAAGTGAAAAAGGGAACAATTTCTGCTTATTGTGTTTGTTGCTACTATTATAAAAAAAATCGTTACTTCAAACAGTGCTTACTTTCTTTTATCATCAATATTTGTTTCAAAGTTACTTCTTCTAATTTTGGTGACTTCAAAGTTATTCACTGACTTTCTTGCTCTTACATCATTAGAGCAATACTTCATTATTATCATTCATCACTATACTTTACTTGCTTAATATTTCTCCTGAATTGAGTTCTAACATAAAGAACTCAAAGAGGAAATTGAGAGGAAAAGGCAAGAGTATGAAACTATTTTATAAAATAGGTGAATCAACCATTATGAAAGCCAACATATAGGAAGACGAGGAAGCTGATGTGCCGTCAATCTATGAGCGGCCCACCGTGATCGGAAGGTGGCCGTGCGCGTGACCCGGAGAAGGTGATGCGTACGGCGGTCGGAAAATATGGTCGGGCGATTTCTGGAGTTAGGTTGCGGAAGTGTAATGGGGTGGAAATAAGGTGGATTGAAGGTGTAAATAGGGTAATGGCACGGATAAAAACGGAGGTGGTTCGGAGGGTAGTGGATGTACCGGAATCGGTGGTGGCGGAGATTGATGGCTCGGGAAACGGGATGGAATTTAGGAGAGTATGGTGCGGTCGATCTAAACACTTGAGCAATCTAAGTGTTTAGAAAGGTAGACCTAGTTCGTGTTCGGATATGACTCACCGTTCACGGACGAGGGTTGTCGAAGACTTGGCCGGATGTGACGCACCGGAGAAGGATCGACGATTTGAGGGAATTATCAAAAAGGC
>QAOC01007293.1:70474-83114 GCA_003255005.1 Begonia fuchsioides | reverse complement strand
CGTTTTTTTAGTCTCTGAGATTTTTGCTTTTGATTTGAACACCGAATTTGCTCGAGTTAGTGAAATATTTAAGGGTGAGCAACCTCTTAATGCTCGACAACCCGACCGGTTGCATGAAATTCTTCGGAAAGTTGGTAACCATTTAGTTCTTTTAGTTCTTTCTGGAAATCCATTTTGATGGCTCCTCAGCGAAGTGCCAAATCATCCCGAGCTGGTGGCCAATCTAACAATAATAATTGAGAAAAAAATCGAAAATTGGGGGTTGGCAAACCCGGCTGAAATTGTCAACAAAATTAGAATCGTCAGTTTGGGCTCTCTGTTTTCTGTTACGATTCGTTCTTGTCCGAGGGTTTTGACTGGGGAATATGGCCTGACTGGGAAAGAGCCCAAGTGAAGTGCGGGAGTATGGAAGGGTCGTAACAAATTCGGTCTTGGTTTTAATTTTTAAAAAAATCGAGACTTATGAGCTAACGTTGGTTTTTTAAAGTAAAAAATTGTAAAATTGAAATAAGTCAAAAAAATTTTGGAAAAAAGTAAAATTTGACTCAAATTATAATAAAATTTGAAATAAATCTTAAAATTAATTATAAATTTTTAAATTATTTAAAATTTAACTTAAATATAACAAAATGTATATTTTTTATTGTTATATTGTAATTTTTTTTAAATATAAAATAAAGCTGAATTAAAACTGAAATTGAACTGGAATCGTTGGTTCTGCTGTCGATTTTAAAAATCTAGAACGGTTAGTCCTGATTCTAAAAGTCTAGAATCGTTAGTCCCAATTCTAATTCTATTCTAACCTAAAATTAAGTTGGACCTGACTCTGCCTTGTCTAAAACACATTGAGATTTACGTCAAATATATTGAAATCTTATCGATCTTAATATTGAATATACGGTTCTGGGGATGGTGTTCCTTGCATTAAGTGCTGATTCAGACAATTCGTCGAGCAGTTGGCGGCGCCAGAAAAAGGACCGGAGAAAAACGACAGCCATTGTCGTTCTCGAAGCTTGTCAAATGAATCCATTTTCAAGGTATGTTCACGGTCTCCTGTCGGTCGTAGATTCGACGAACATCTGAAGAATCATCTTATCCAAATTCACAATTTTTGAAACTTGGGTTGTTCAGACAAGACGCAGGCGTTGAAGTACGAACAAACTGTTTAATCTCGCATGTGATTTCAAGCTTGGAAGCTGTGATTCTTTGACTCTTATCTTGTCCATTTTTCGGACTAATAATACGCCACGGCCAGATTCAGACATTGTTTTGTTTTGAACGCAGGATTTGGACGGTGCTGTTCCCGATTCCTGCTTATCCAGATCGAGGAGCTTGTTCGTAGCTGTGAAAAAGATGAGATTCTTTCTTAATTTTGGAACGAAATTTCTTGGGGAGCTTGAAAAAGATGGAGTTATTATGTTTATATTTCAAAATCTCTGAACATTCTGGTTTATACATACAGAGCGCTGAAATGGGAACCAAAAACAAGTAAAAATCGTAATTTTTTGAATCTTTTTCTCATCTGTAGATCGCCATGGAGGTTGGATTGAGATTTTTGAACGAGGAATGTTTCTTGTTCGCCTTCTCTTTAATGGTCTCCAGCTTTGGCTTCCATTGCCGGGATCTCACGAGCTGCGCGTACTCTTTGAGTAAATGCGGCGTTGTGCAAAGGGCCGCCGTCGTCTCCGCCGTAGCCGGGGGGTTCGCTTCTTCTAGTAACTGGGAGATGAACTCGTCGGAAATGCGAATACTCAAACGCCCAGATGGAGATTTGTGGACGTGGAACGGCTGCTGGCAGGCGGCGGCGTTTTTTGTAAGAACGTTGTTATGTTGCCGCCGCTGGTGGTGGGAGCAGGCGGCGAAGAAGGTGGCGACGGTGACGAAAGAGAGGACGGAGTGGAAGAGGTGCTGGGGGAGGAGGAAATATTTGTCTCCGGGCCGGAGCTGATCGTGTTCGGAGAGAGGAGAGATTTTCCGGCCGATGAAGAAGGCGTCGGAGCGGCAAACGAGGTGCTTGGGGTGGTCGAGCATTAGCTCGGCGGCGTGGATAGGGCGGTCGTAGATCTTGACGGAGCCGTCCCACCGGATGAGCTTGACGGTTCCGGCGGGGCGCGGCGGCGCTTCCCCAAGCTGTTCGCCGGAAATGTTGGCTCCGAGCAAATGGAAACAGGAAAAGTGGACGGAGTGGAGATTAAACAACTTGATTCCCATGGCTCCCGAATCTCAGAGCTTGAATCCCAGAAAAAGTAGAACCACCATTAACGAGGATGACTGTTTAGAGAGAGAGAGAGAGGAAGAAGAAGTTTTTTTAAGGAAAAGAGTTGTTGATTGCCATGGTTGACGGGTTGACTGCATTGTTTGACTGGGACTTGTTTTTGCTTTTCGGGGACGCCATTAGAGGCCTATTTTAAGCTTTACCCTATTTTTAAACATCCCGCCAGCTCACCCTCCGGTCCGGTTCAACCTTTTCCACCTCCTTGTCTCCCTCCCTCTCTCATCTCCGGGAAACCAGACTGGAATTATAAACCGGATCAAAATCGCTGGTTTTAATTAAGTATTGGTATTAATTTTAAAAAACCGTGATTTATGGGTCGTTGTCAGTTTTAGGAGTAAAAAATCGTACTAATTCGATTCCACATACTAAATCGTACTAATAGATCAACATACTAATTCGATTCGATCCAATCAAATTCAAAATTTATGAAGAAAATTAAATTTTAGTTGGTGCAGATCGATAACTCGGACATTTGAATTTTACAATATTGTAAATGAACCCAAATCGAAAGCTATTCAAAATTTTGGATCGAATCAATTATTCAGTTGATTTTAATTCAAACCAAATTTTAGAAAATTCGTTCCATTATTAGTTCATATCAAATTTCTATCAAAACCTAACTCGAACACACCGATCCCACTCTTACATAACACAAAAAGGAAAATAGTGGTGGAGCAGGATTTAGGATATGTTGAAGTGGTCGGAGTCGGGCGCTCGGGATTTCGGATACGGTGAAAATAACGGCATTTGGGCACCCGGAGTTGGGGCCATAAAGATAAAATGCTAGCACAAGCACCATGCTATGAAAATAAATGGTTTTATTTAGCCCAATAACCAATAAAATTGTCACACGTGTCATTCCCATGATTCCGTCCAATTAGATGTCGACAAGTGTCATTATGGAATTGTTTGTCTTCCTTAATTTGTCATTTGATGGAAATCGTTTCCTCGATGAGAAAATTAATCTTAATTATCGAAGCTCGGATTAGTTAGGATCATTTCTAATCTCGGTTTTATTTTCGGCTATTTGTATTATAAAAGAAGGCTCCTATCGAAATTGACCGGACGGCGTTCATAAATCGTAGGCGAAATAGCTTGACCGAAGAGCGATAAATCGTCACATGGCAATTTATTTTTGTTGGTATTTTGTCGGGTTTTTGTCGTATAATTTATCTTCGAAAGATGGATAAACATCGTGCGCTAAAATGGACGTAAATTAAAAGTTCGAGATATTCATTAACATGTTACATTGAGCAAAGTCGATTTTATTCGAATTAAAACTTAACTACCAAGGTCATTTATTTATCCACATAGGCTTGAATCGATCGATATATTTCACCGTCCACCGCCTCCAAATTCACCGCCACCGCCGTTTCTGCCGCGAAACCCTCCTCCAAAATCTTGAGCACCACCGCCAAGACCGCCGCCGCCACCAAGAGCTCCTTCTCCGGCTCCGTTTCTGCCGCGAAACCCTCCTCCAAAATCTCGAGCACCGCCGCCAAGACCGCTGCCGCCACCGAGAGCTCCTTCTCCGGCTCCGTTTCTGCCGCGAAACCCTCCTCCAAAATCTCGAGCACCGCCGCCAAGACCGCTGCCGCCACCGAGAGCTCCTTCTCCGGCTCCGTTTCTGCCGCGAAACCCTCCTCCAAAATCTCGAGCACCGCCGCCAAGACCGCTGCCGCCACCGAGAGCTCCTTCTCCGGCTCCGTTTCTGCCGCGAAACCCTCCTCCAAAATCTCGAGCACCGCCGCCAAGACCGCTGCCGCCACCGAGAGCTCCTTCTCCGGCTCCGTTTCTGCCGCGAAACCCTCCTCCAAAATCTCGAGCACCGCCGCCAAGACCGCTGCCGCCACCGAGAGCTCCTTCTCCGGCTCCGTTTCTGCCGCGAAACCCTCCTCCAAAATCTCGAGCACCGCCGCCAAGACCGCTGCCGCCACCGAGAGCTCCTTCTCCGGCTCCGTTTCCGCCGCGAAACCCTCCTCCAAAATCTCGAGCACCGCCGCCAAGACCGCCACCGAGAGCTCCTTCTCCGGCTCCATTTCCGATACTAGCCAATCCAATTCCGCCACCGACACCACTGCCACCACCGACATCGCCGCCCACTATATTCCCGACAACTCTGCCGGCCCTATAACCAACCCCACCTTCGAGACCATTGCGACCAAACCCTATACCGGCACTGACTTCTGAGCCTACTCCTGAGCCCACGGCACCGCCTACACCACCGCCATTCCCGATCCCTCCCCCGATACCTCCAAACCGCTCGGTGGTCAACCATTTCCGGTTAACCCTAGGTTCAAGCCCTAATCCTTTTCCTCCCTCGAATAGTCTGGAAGGATGAGAAAACACGCCATTATTCTCTCCGGCCTTCGCCCCGGCGATAAATTCAGCTTCCGGGTATCCATAGACAAGAAAAACACACAGAAAAACCAGCAAACAAGAATCAAAACCAGACGCCATTTCTTTCAATGATCTCCAACTCAAGAACAAAAGCTTATTTATAGCAGAAATTACAGGTCGATTCTTATCTAACCATCTCACACGTCGGCTATATAGGCAATTTATTCGCCATGCTGCCAAAGAAGCTAAGAAATTAGGGTTAGGGTTTTGACTTTCTGGGGTTAACTTAGAACAATACATCTGGCCTTCCTAAACTCGAAAAACCAGTGTGTCAGCTTGAATTAGGGTTCCAGATTGCCATTAGTTTGGAGTTCAAGTTAATGAGATCTTTTAAAGCTGTGCGTTAATGGAGGTGATGTAACCAAACAGTGTTCTTCTTCCCGTTGCGCGTATCCGGTTCTATTCTGGTTCAATTTTTTGGATCCGTATGATTTGATTGTAAAACCGACTCTGATTATGCTTAGAGGCAAGGGTGGGCACGTTACTATCGAGACTGAGCTTGTACCCAAAAGCGAAATTCCTCGTTTCCAGGGCTCTCACACCTCGGCCTAATAGTATGTGAGATGATTAATCACGGTGATTCAGCGGCCCAGAGACGGGAGGCCTTAACCTGATGTCCCAAGGAGCTACCCCAACATTGGGGGTAACAACTCTCAAACTAAGACAGCGCAGACGTCGAACTGAGGCTCTTGTACCCAATCTACCATCTCTCAGCCAACTGAGCTAAGCTCGTGCGGGCAACAGTCCAGACTAGGCTGATTTCAGAGTCAATCTAAACATGAACAGTGAAATACGGTCTGGTTCGAGTTTTTTCTGGTCTAGTTCTATAATTAAAAAATTAAAATATAAAAGATATATTTTTATTATATTTGAATCTGGTTTTAAGTGGTTAGACTAAATTTAAAATTGAATTTGAGTTTATATCGAACTTTATTTAATTTTAGATATGACTTTATTCGATTTTGAGTTATTTTTTTACTTATGATTCAATTCTCAATTTTTGAAAATTAGAACTGTAATCAGTTCAAAATCAGAAATTTCCGTTCGGACTACATTCTCGGTCCGGTTTTGGAGACTTATACCTAGAAATGTCGAATGAGCTTGTTATGAGCGCGTGTGGATATAAACAAGAGAAGTGCGAGTGGGCATGTCATACTTATTAGAGGGTAATTTTGGAAATATTGATAAATATAAAAAATGAGCTTGTTACAAGTGCAAATATATTTATCCCTAAATTATGAGATAATTATAATATATATTAATTTGCTCAGTAATTTTTATTACAAATAAAATAAATTTATCCCTAAATTTGCACAGTAGTTTTTATTAATTTTTTTTAATTTTAAAAAATTGTTAATAAACAGAAGAATTTTCAAATAATAAGTTTTTTTATTTTTATTTAATTTAATTAACCGAAAAAATTACAGAAATTGTAATATTTTAAACTTTACCACCATTAATTAATTAAATATATTAGAAAATAATTGAGCACCCTATCGTAAGTTAGGTTTAGTTACCAATTGCTCGCACAGACATAGTTCAGTTGGTTCAGAGATGATAGATTTAGTATAAAGAGCCTAAGTTCGACGTCTGCGCTGTCGTAGTGTGAGAGTTGTTATCCTCGGTAGCTCATTGAGACATTAAGTCAATGCCTCTTATTTCTGAGCCGCTGAGTCACCGTGATTAACCTCCTCACATGCTGTCGGACCGGGGTGTGAGGCCCTGGAGATGAGAGATTTCGCCTTTTGGTATAAAGTTTAGTTACCAATTAACTCATATTTGATTGGATTTAAATTTTCTTCTCAAATCTTTTTTTGCAAATTTAAAATAGTAATAATTTATTTTGAAATTTTAGAATTTTTTAATATAATATATTTTTTAAAATTAATAAATCTTATAAATATTAAAAAATAATAATGATACAGACGTAGTAAAAATCTTAAATCATTTTAATAATATTTGAATAATAAAAATAAAAATTGATTAATTTTAAATAAATTAAAATTAAGTGACATTCTGATGAGGTTTATTTTGATATTTTTCAAACTTGTGGTATTGTTTGGCCATTGTTTGGAAACTCAAGGTTCTTAGTGACTTAAAAAAAAACTATTAAGAGGTTATGACCTCCATGGGAGAAATAGGAAGTACAGTGGAACCCTACCTCTTTCCTTCTTCTACCCCCGTTCCATTTCCTCTATCCTCTCTCTACTTTCTCTTTCTCTTTCTCTTTCTACTTTCTCTTTCCATCTCCTACCAGTGACTCTGCATGTACTGTACCCTCTGATTCTCTCTGTGTCCATGAGAGCTTGCTGAGCTGAGCACGGATGGGGAAGTATATCAGGAAAGCTAAGCAGCCAGGTGAAGTCGCAGTCATGGAGGTTACGCAATCTAACTTCGGAGTTCGGACCAGAGCCAGAACCCTAGCTCTGCAGAGAGTATTGAAATCTTCTTCTCCGAAAGGCTCTGATTCGCTGAGTTCTGGCTCTTATCTTCAGCTTCGGACTCGGAGGCTTGAAAAGTCATCGATTATCGTCCCAATTTGTGAGTCGAGGAGGCCAAAGAGGATTCTGAGACACGGGCATGGTTGGAAGCCTAAATCGGAACAGAACTCCACGGAAAACTTGAGATTAGAGCTCGATTCCGTCGCTGCTGAGACTTGTGGTTCGGCTGCGGTTCAGCGCGTGACGGATGAAGAACGAACGGTTGAGGCTAATGTCCGTGTGGAAATGGGCAAAGGAATCGAAATTCGTGGAGTTGAGAATGGTGAAGATTTTCTTGATTGGGGAGCTAACGAAGCTTCTTTTGGGGAAAATGATCTTGATTTTGATGGCAGAGAAAGGTGGGGATTTTTACTTTCCTTCTTGATTTATTTACATAATTCTCTACTTAGGTTTTTTTCCTTTTGCTGGGAAAGGTGTGAATTGAAATTTTTGGGATTTCCAATTCTTGATTTGAATGCTCAGTTCGTGTTCTTGTATTTCCAACTCAAGAAAAATGGAGCTGAGATGCAAGTTTCATTTTTCTTTTGTTTCTATCCCTGCATTTTAATTTCTCCATGGATATCTGGTGGAGTTCTTTCCCTCTCTGCTTCTCAACGTTAATTCTGTTCTTCCTCGTGCTTCTTGGTTTTCCCTTTCTACTATTGTTAATGTTTTCTTCTTGTGGAGAACACGTTGCATTCAGAAACTTGTTTATGGATTTTTGCCCTCCATTTCTTAGTTTAGTTTCTGAATTCATAGCTTACACTGCGCATATTCCCCCAGCCTTAGTTAAAAATATCATTCATGGGCTTTTAAAATTGTTGGAACCTGTCTGCAATTTTCCTCCATTTTCTGAGATTCCAGATCTTTTGTTCCTTAGTTCTGTAATTTTATTTGGCTATTTTCAATTGCGTGGTTGAATTATACTCAGGAGGCTTCGATTCTGTCAAGAATAATCTACCTCTATTATGAAGATTGAGCATGTTTTTTACCCAGATTGATGATTAATTAGTTCTGGATTCAATATTTTACCCACTGCAGATTTTTATATTATTCTTCTTTTGAAATGCTGGTTCGAATAAGGTAATCATCATGAAGTTAAACAAGAAAAAGTTGGTCTTTTTTTCTGCTCGAGAAGAATAAACACAACTAACTGTAGTTTATGAATGTCCTGTCTACCGTATTTTATTTTTAGGTAATGATAAATTTACCTTCTTAGCATATCTTTCTATTGTCATGTTGACGTGTTGATGTTTGATTGGTGCAATTTATTATAATACATTAAATATATTTTAATTAGACCAATTACAGTTAGACACATCAACATGTACAATTAGAATGTATGTTAAGAAGATACATTTAATTTACTATTTATTTTTTCAGGTTGTAGCTTATTCGTTGTTAATTTCTGCAGAAGCACGAGAGAATCGACTCCTTGCAGTTTGATCCGCGATCCAGATACGATCCAAACACCCAGTTCCACTACACGGCAAACCACTTTGTCAGAAACAAACCAAAGAATACTAAAATCATCTCGAAGACATATACCCACGGCTCAAGAAATGGACGAGTTCTTTCGTGGGGCTGAAGAAGAGCAGCAAAGACAATTCATTGAAAAGTGCATATTTTCCATCTCCTCCCATTCTTCTCTCTTGCCACTTTGAATCTGAATCATCTCTCTTGTTTGGCTGCAGGTACAATTTCGATCCTGTCACGGATAAGCCACTCCCCGGCCGTTACGAATGGGAGAAATTGGGTCCATAGACGAAAAAAAAACCAAGAAAACGGTACTCGATTAGAATGTTTAACTCGAAGAATTTAGAATAGCTTAGCTTTTTTCTTTTTCTTTTTTACACTCGAGGTGATGGCGGTTAATCCCATTTTCCTTCACCCTTATGAACTAGTAGCTAGTACAGGAAAAGCTTCAGGAACAGAGAGGGTCTGCAACCTCCATTAATGGGTCGAGATTCGAGCTCGATGTGGATGAGCAGGAGAGGGAAAGAGGAGAAATTTAGGTTAGATTTTCATCTTCATCTTCTTTCTTGTTTCTGTGTAATGTATTGATGGATCTATGGAAAGGCAATCCCCACCCTTTGGAATAAATTCATTCTTTGGGTTTTCTTACTCTCAACCTAGTAGCATGCCTAAGGTTCGGGATGCCCCGGGCTCCGTGCTCGACCGGTAGGCTTGTGAGTTTCCTCGGTGTGCTATAGTAACCGGACTGGCTCGGAAAATTACTCTTTTTTTAATTTTATTTTTTCTCTCTCACTTCATTTTTAAGAGTTGGTTTTTGATCGGGTTTAGTAAGTTAGTGATGTGTGTGGGTCGGTTTTTTTAATCTAATGGAGTCGGCCTAATTGATTTTCAGTTCGAGAATTTGAAACTCAAAATTGACTTGTAATTCACAATCATTTTTCTAACGGTTTAATGTCTTTAAGTTTGGTTTATTAAATTTTTTTTTTAAAGAAAATTATGAAATATATATATATATATATTCTATGATAAAGAATAGGGCTGGTCGGATCAGACCCAATCCGACAATTCAATTGGATCGATCGGATCGAGTCGGATTGGGCAACGGTATTCGATCGGCAAAGTCAAGTTTCGATTCGACGTTCGGATCGTTTATCGGATTGGATCGTTATCAAATTCAAAGGTGATCCAATCCAATCTGAACGTCGGATTTCCGTTTATAATTGAACTCCAAATCGAAAATATGAAATTTATAATTCCGTAACCCTTTCTGAAATCCTGACGATCGGCTCTGAACCCCGCGACGAATCCCGACGATTGACTCTGAACCCCGCGACGAACCCCGACGATCGACTCCGAATCCAGTGACGAAATTCAGAAAAATATGATGGATATTGGATCGCTCTTTGAAAAATACTATCGGGTAAACAGAGGATCCGATTTGATAATTTTGCCGAGATTCGGATCGGATTCAGATTGAGTTTTGGAGTCGATCCGATCAGATCCAAAACTCCAATCTGACGCCCACCCCTAATAAAGAATATTTATTGAAATTTATTAATTTATAATTTTGCATCTAACTATTTAAAAAATGACCAAATTAACAATTAATAAATAAATAGCTTGCTAAATAACTTATATCTATTAAATATTAAATTAATTTTAATCAAATATAATTTTTCGTGAAAAAATGAAAAAAAAAAATTGAACGAGATGATCTATTCAGTTTCGATATTTTATAATACATAAAACGTATCAGGCCGACCCGACTCTAAACCTTCGGGTTCAAAACCCAATGTGTCGGGTTCTGTTTGCCCGACACTCCTTCCCGTCCGGAGAAATCATGGGCTGAGTATGAGATAGTAATGGCCTGAACCGAGTTTAATCATAGGTCTCGATCGAGATATCATGGCCATTTCATAGGTCTCGGCGACCTTGCATCTAGGGGTGGGCAAAACAGGGTCGAAAAAGTTAACTGAACTAAAATTGTCGATTTTAATCCAGTCTTGGTTCTAATTTTTTAAAAACCGTGATTTATGGGCCATTGTCGGTTTTTAAGAGTAAAAAATCGTGAAACCGGAACCAGAACCGTGAGTAAAAAATATTCTAAAATCAAGTAAAACCTGATTCAAATCCTAATAAAATCTGATATAAATCTTGAAATTCGTTATCAATCTGCCTAATTATTTAAAAACTCAATCCAAATATAGTAAAAATTATATATTTTATTCCGGTCTCGGCGACCTCGCATCTAGGGGTGGGCAAAATCGGGCCAGAACAGTTAACTGAACCGAAACTGTCAGTTTTAATTCGGTCTTAATTCTAATTGTTAAAAAATCGTGATTTAAGGGCAAATGCCGGTTTTTAAGAGTAAAAAACCATGAAATCGGAACTGGGACCGTGAGTCAAAAAAGTTCTAAAATCGAGTAAAACTCGACCCAAAGCCTAATAAAATCTGATTAAATCTTAAAATTCGTTAACCCTAGGATTTCCAGCTGACCTGGCGGGACCCACCCTAGTCGCATCCGCTTCGGTAACCCTAGGATTTCCAGCTGCAATTTCATCTCATGAATTTCCCATCTTCTTCATTTTCCGCTCTCCTACGGTAAACCCTACGGATCGTTAGTTATTGAGGAAGGTAAATTGGGGGGCGTACGCTCTCCTCGTGTTCTTCGTGTAATTTGTAATTCATTTTCTTCAAATGATTAATCCATTTGCTTCTCTCTTTTTTTTCTCTCCTGTTTTCGTTACTGAAATTGCTTTTTAGTTTGTTGAACGCTGCAATTTCTTTGTTTGGATGTTTAGGTTAAAATGAAGCATTGGGATTGGTACATGAAGATCGGATTAGTTTCAGCTGTGATCGGAGCTTCCATGGAATTGTTCATGATCAAAACTGGCTTCTGTGTGAGAAATCTCCTTTTGCTTTCCCTCTTTCATTCCCGTTTTTTGCGCTCTTTTTTCTACCATATCTATCGTATTTTCGTGATTTTTGTAATCATGGTTCAAATTCAAGTATTTGCATGAAAGATTTGTATTGGGGACCTGAGTTTTCCATCATGAATCTTTGAAGACATGCTTCTTGATCTTATAATTACTAAAATAATTACGATCTATTGCACTTTCTAGCAGAAATCGTTACATCGAGCTCTAAATTTTGAATTTGGCCAATGTTTCTGAATGCTTGTGCAGATGATAAAGTAACTGTTTTGGAATCCGAGAAGAGAGCTTGGGAGAGTTCTTCCGAAGCTCAGATGCTCAAAGAAGCTCTTAATCCATGGAAAAATCACGACGCCGATGTGAGTAAACCTTCTTAATTCGGATCCGTCGAAACTATTCCTGAATTGTTTATTTCATTTGGCCTGGAGATTAATTGTTTGGAAGAACATGAATTAGTTGTTTTTGCAAGTTTATGAAAAGATTTCAACTTTTATTTATCTCGAAAACTATTTCGATCCATGAATGTAAATTTTGAAACTAATTTCGTTTTATCACAAAGATTATTATCGAACCTATAACTGAGCAAAAACTCTGATCTTAGGGTTCGTGCAAGCTAACAAAACTAGAAATTTTGAAACTAGAACATGAATTAGTTGTTTTGCAAGTTTATGAAAAGATTTAAACTTTTACGTATCTCGAAACTATTTCGATCCATGAATGTAAATTTTGAAACCAATTTCGTTTCATCACTAAGATTATTATCGAACCTATAACTTGATCGACACATAATCGAGCAAAAACTCTGATTTTAGGGTTCGTGCAAGCTAACAAAACTAGAAATTCGATGCATCAAGGATGAATTCTCTTGTAAGATGTAGAGTTCTTTTTCTAAGAATATGCTTATGTTAAAAGCTCAATAGAAGTTTAACTTGCCTAGTAATTTACCACTTTGAATGGAGACAAGATGCAATAATTAGTTCAGAATAATATACATGCTGACATGTCAAAATATGATTGATTCATTAAAAATATATTTAATTTAATAAAATATAAATAATTATTTATTATATTTATT
>QAOC01007293.1:40000-70112 GCA_003255005.1 Begonia fuchsioides | reverse complement strand
TTATATATATATATATATATATATTTTAAATATAACATAAAACTGGGTTAAAACCGAACAAAATCAGAATCGTTGGTTCCAGTTCCAAAAATCCAGAACCGTAAGTTTCAGTTTTGATTCTATTTTAGGATGAAACTACGCTGGACCAGCCTATGTTCATCCCTATCTTTAATTAAAAAAAAATTGATATAAACACAAACCAAACTGATTCAAAGCAATTAAATTATATCAATCGGCCAAAGCAACCCAAACCGACCATTTAGGTTGGATCATATTAATTTTTAATTAAAAAAATTGATGTGAATTCAAACCAAAATCAACCAGATTGAGCTCAAATCTCATTTTACATAAATCGAACGGTTAACTGATTAGATCTAAAACTTATGAATAAATAATTGAATTTCAGTTGGTTTGAGTCGATAACCTACAAGTTTGAATTTTATGAAACCGAACGTGAATCCAAATAGAAACCAACCCAAAATTTTAGCTCAGGATTTGAATTGAATTGATTATCTAATTAATTTTAATTCGAATTTGATTTTATAAAATTTGATTTGACCTACTAAAATTTGGACCGAAGCCACCGGTTCACCGAAGCTACGGCTAACCAATTAAGGTTGAGTCCGATACTTCATTTGGGTCGGGTTGAACAAAGCGATTTTTTGGTAAAGCTACGAACTTGGGGAGAAATCTTATTAGGATCGTTGTGAACGACGATTCAAGCTTCGAAGAGAGTCTGTGTAGCTTTTTTTTTTCATTAATGGCGGGGGTCTCTTTGAAGTGCGGGGACTGTGGAGCCCTATTGAGGTCTATGCAAGAAGCTCAAGAGCACGCAGAGCTCACGTCTCACTCCAATTTCTCCGAATCTACTGAGCCAGTCCTCAATCTTGTTTGCACCACTTGCGGAAAACCCTGCCGATCCAAAACTGTAGTGATCTAGAATCCTAGGATTATACTTTTTTTTTGCCTGAATTTTGAAATTTTCGAAATTAATCTTTGATTCTTTTCCGTTTTATGAAATTTTGATTTTGGCAGAGGCTATCTCATGATCTTTCGAATAATTAATTTTAGTATAGATTATAATTTCTGGGTTCATGCAATTTCAGCTTGATGGTGTACAAATTCTGTTTCTCGAACAATAACAGTGTCCATGAATCTGGAGTTTTGATATCAAGTTCCTGATTCTTTTAGAATATACAGATTATGTTTCTGGTTTATAAATCATGCATCATTTGATCCTCTATCGTTTTTCTATTTTTGAACTTCATGTATTATGGAAGGATTTGATTCTCTATATAACTACATCTCAAACTCATAACAAGCTTCAAAAGTGAGATATTTGTTCGGGTTTTCTGATTTGTGCAAATTTATTTGTTTTTTTAAGCTTATAACAATGTTCGTCTTTTGAAATCTCGAAGGAAACGGATTTGCACACAAAAAGAACTGGCCATGCTGATTTTGCTGATAAGACTTCAGAAGCTGCAAAACCAATAAGTTTGGAGGTTCCCAATGTAGCTGAAGAGGTAGAGGAGGCTGCAGATGCCAGTATTAGTCACCCCGAAGGTACTATTTGTGTCCAAATGAATTCATCATAAGCAGCGTGATGATATTTAACTTACTAAGGACGATTGTTTTACGTCTCTTATTTGGTCTGAATTTGTAACTTTCAAGTATTTGATTATGGCGCTTTCCAATTATTTTCTTTATTATATCCTTTTGATTTAGCATTATCATTTTCATTTTTGCTAGTAGCTGATCTTTGCAGTCGATGGTAAGATCGTGTTTATCATTCTGAATCAGTGCACTTATTATAGCTGATCAAGGAGCTGGAATTCGATGCATTTTAAATTAGGGGTTTAATTAATATCATTGGTATTATAATTAAAGATATTTTAGGTATTAGAATTAGTTTAGTTTTCCTATCAATAGATGTCATTAGGGTTGTACTTGATCATCTTGAATATTATCTATATGAAAATAGTTTCTTCTTCTCCTAGAGAGTCATCCATTTTAATTGATAGTCATCCATTTGTGACATTTGATAGAAATAATGTAATAAGTTAGAGCTGGATATGCTACAGGTCTTGTAGTGGGTGTCAATCTCTTGAATGCCTTTCTCTATGCATAGTTAGACATTTTAATTATATCTCATGTGTAAAACAATACTATGAATAGTAGCTAAAAAAGGAATTAAAAAACGGAAGTATAACTTATACTGTTACGGATAGGTAGTTTTTCTTTATTACAGGCAAAATTACATGCTACCAAAGCAAAGACATCATGGATTCAAATATTTGAGTTGTGCCTTTAATCTCATTAAAATTAGACGTAGAGCTAATTCCATCTTTAATTTGAACCAACTAGTTTATGGTGTTGCAACTATTCTTGTAATTAGAAAACTTGGGGTTGCATTGTCACCTTCTTACAAAGACCGAGAGAGATGTTGAAGCTCTCGTGCAATGCCGCGAATCAAATCCAAACCCTAGCTCAATGCAGATTAACTTTAGAGTTCCTAGTCATGTTCTCTATGCTTGATAATATCTCATCGAGGTGTTTTTTTCATTGGCTGAAGGCATTTATTGTTCTTTATCTAGAAATGGTTGTGCCAGAGGTTGACAAAAAGTTGCTCGAAGAACTTGAAGCAATGGGGTTCTCGACAGCACGTGCCACACGTGCCCTTCATTATTCTGGTAAGTGCCTCAGAAACAAATGCATTCTTTCTTTTAATATCAAATTCTACGGTAAGAATTGTAATTGCTTTAGATAATAGGTTAATCAATTTTGTTATGCCCTTCGTTCCATTGTTTTGATCATTACATTTCATCTTTAAGGTAATTCTGGTATGGAGGCTGCAGTAAATTGGATCGTTGAACATGAAGATGATCCTGAGATAGATCAAATGCCTATGGTATGATATTGTTGCGCACTTAATTAGTGCAAGAGAGAATGTAGTTTTTATTATTAGAGTTGTTTATCTATAAGTGTTAGAGTTGTAATGCATCTATCTTTGATTATTAATATTGTTAAGAAAAACCTTTCTCTCAAGTGTTTCTCTTATGGGGCAAGTCAGTGGTCCCCGGAACGGCTAACTGCCTACCTGTGGAGTCCTTTTGTTTTATATTTTATTTTTTTATTATCTTTCTTGGGAGATAATTTATTTGATATCTCTTCTTGTCATTATCCTCATCTTTTAATTTCTTCGTTATGGATCCTACATGTTTTGCTCCCCTCCTCTCTTCTTTGTCTCTCTATCTCTCTGTATTAATTTTGAATGGATATAAGGTGGGATAATGAGTTGAATCAAGACAACTTTTACTTTGCATATCAGAAATTGAAATCTTAAATCGTTTTACGCAGGTGCCTTTGAACACTAAGACTGAGGCTCAGAAGCCTACTCTTGCACCTGAAGAAATAAAAGCTAAACAACAAGAGCTGAGGTAATTCTTTTAGATATCTAAAATGATGGTATGCCTATGAGGTTATCCTAACAGCCAAGGCTTTCTATTTCATCGTGATTCTCTTCTTACACGAGCATTACTCTTTATCTCAAGAGAACGAGCCCGCAAGAAAAAAGAAGAGGAAGAAAAGAAAAAGGAGAGAGAAAGAGAAAAGGTGTGTTTACTTTTTCGGACTGCGAGTATAAATCAAAGTGTTGTGATTTGACAAGTTACCAACAATTCAAAAGCTTGTGGGTTGAGGAAAAAATTATACATTGTCTTCTTTAAGCATTCTCTAACATGTAAGTTATTTTTTTATTGGTCCTCACATATAAGTATTTTAAACCGAATTAATTTTGTGACCCTAGTAAGATCGAACTTGAGATCTTCGGCTCTGATGCCATAATAAGTAATAAACACTTTCAAAAGCTCAAGTTTGTAGGTTAAAGGTAATTTAATCATTTATATTTTTTTAACATATTGAAAAGAGATAGGGATCCTATATATTTTAATAAGAGATGAAACAAAATTAGAAAATCAAATTTTGATAGTGCAGATATTTGAGAGATCAGATGGTTCTTCCCTTAGAAAACACTCTTTTTGAAAGACTTTAGATGATATTTTTAAGTACCCTCCTCTCCTTTTTTCGAACAAATATCTTCTGGAAAATCCTAAAACACATCCATTGAAATGACACTCTTTCATTCTACGATAATTATTAATAAAACATCTTCTAGAATGTTCTTAAATTAACTTAATTAATTATTTAATGGGTCTATCAAAATGCTTAGACGTGTTTGCTATTGTAAGATGGTTGTTTTTTAGATAAGCAAGATTTCAATAATCTAAACATCAAAATGGGCAGTAACAAGGTTTACCTGTGATTTACTGCAGGAGAGAATCCGAGTGGGGAAGGAAATTTTAGAGGCAAAGAGAATTGAAGAAGACAATGAACGGAAAAGGTATATCATTTCTTCATGTATATTGTCTAGTTATTTATAAACTGTCATAAAATACAAATTGATTTAATTCTCACGATTGCCTTGTTGACACAATTATCTGTTTATTTAAAGTTGGATTTTCTTCTTAGGATCATGTCTTTGCGAAAAGCTGAAAAGGATGAAGAGAAAAGAGCTCGAGAAAAAATTCGTCAAAAGTTAGAGGAGGACAAGGTATTTTACATTGTTGGGGTTTTCTCTTTTTTTTCTTCCAATAGTTTTTTCCTTGTTGAAGTCAGAGTTATCTACGTTAAATCCTCTAATCTATTAGTATTTTACTGGCGCCAAAGTGAAAACTAAAAATTATGAACCACTATTTGTTCTTGCAGGCTGAAAGAAGAAGAAAGCTTGGATTGGCACCAGAAGATCCTTCTACTGTAAAACCTTCTTCACCTGTTGTCGAGGAGAAAAAGGTTCAATCTACATCTACCCATTTTTGCCGAGAATTCCACCAATTTTTTTATATTTTTTTTATTTAAATTGCAGAGCATGTTGCCAGTTAGGCCTGCCACAAAGGCTGAGCAAATGCGAGAATGTTTGCGAACTCTTAAACAGCATCACAAGGCAAGTCCATTCGGATTGTGTTTCAAATTGCTATCAAATGTATGATTTTTGTTGAAACCATGTTTCCATAAATTCATTTCTGATTTCCAATTCTAATGTTTTTCACCCGTTGAACCAAATAGGTCTACTTTGACTCCACATTGCCTAATGACATTAATTTTCTAATCTTTTGGTGGTTAGGATGATGATGCTAGAGTGAAGCAAGCATTTCAGACTCTTCTGACATACGTGGGGAATGTTGCCCGAAATCCCGATGAGGAAAAATTTCGAAAGATAAGACTCACTAACCAATCTTTCCAGGTAAACAAAAATTTACCCTTCTGACCTATTACTGGAAGTCAACTTATTATCTTACTCAGGTTGGATCTTGTGCTAAATTCAAGCTTCCTAATAATAATAAAGCTGTTAGTTTAGCCTAGTTTCCTCAAAGTAACCATGCATATTGCACAAAATCATGAGTTTGATTCATAGAATCATTACTCTAGCCCATGTTTGAAGGAATTGAAGTGATTGCATGTAAGTTTAGGCCTACAAAGGAGGATAGTATTAACTCTATAATAAGGCTGGGACTCTCGGGTCGGGTCGGTTTTTGGGGATTGATCTGATCGGGTGGGTTGGTTTTTGAAAAATTAGATCTGAACTCAAATCAATTGCATAATTCATTCGAACATAAACCGACTCAAAATTTCGAGTTGATTTCGGTTCAGGTTTAAAATCGGTTCCATAAAATTCAAATTTGCCCGTTACTGTTTCAACCCAGTTAAAATTCAATTATTTCTTAAAAAATTTAGATTTGATCTGTTAACTAACCTAATTTGGCTGGTCAATTTATAAAAATTAGATCCGAACTCAAACCGATCGGATAATCAATTTATCCCAAAACCAATCCAATTTTGAGGTAGGCTTTGGTCGGGTGTACATCGATTTTTTTTAAGAAAATTTCGACTCGATCTAACCCAAAGGGTCGGTTTGGTTTGGTTTGCTAGAGGTTCGAGTTTTGTAGATTAAGCTATGCAATTGAGGTATGATGTTGATATGAGTACTGTTTTTAATGATAACAGGACAGAGTTGGGGGATTGAAAGGCGGAGTGGAGTTTCTGGAGCTGTGTGGATTCGAGAGAACCGAAGGAGACGAGTTCTTGTTTCTGGCGAGGGAGAAAGTGGACGTCGGGGTGTTGAATTTAGCCGGTTCAGAGCTCGACTCTGCTTCGAAGAATCCCTTTTTCGGAGTTCTTTGAAGCTTGCAAATCGAAACATTTTCAGGTTTTTTTTCTCTTCGAGAAACTGTTTCGTGTTCAAACCGAAGAGGTAAATCGGTTTCTTATCTGCTGGAAACTATAGCATGAAATTTGCAATATTTAGAATTGTAAGTTTGTTGGACAATGAAAAGATTTTCGATATTATCTCTTCCTTTTTAAATGTGAATTTTAGGTGCCAGTTTGGTCCGGTTTTGAAATAACTCGTGTGGTTCCAATCCATTTTTGGAAGGGGAACCGGCTCGACGAGTTTCACGGCCTGGTCGGATTCTGTTCTAAAATTTACGGCTCGACGAGTTTCACGGCCTGGTCGGATTCTGTTCTAAAATTTATAAAATTTTGAATTTGGACCAGGATTGTGGCACAATTTTGACCCATGTATGAGTTAAAAATAAAATATATCAATAATATATATATATATATATATTTATTATTTTTTGGTCGAATTTTAAGTAATTTAATGAGTTTATAATCAATTTTAAGATTTATACAGGACTTTATTAAGGTCTGGGCCGAATTTTACTCGATTTTAGAACTTTTTTGACTCGCAATCTCAGTTTTAGCTTCACAAATTTTTATTTTTAAAAATTAGTATTCGTCCATAAATCATAATTTTTAAAAAATTATGATTCAAGATCGGATTGAAACTGACAGTTTCGGTCTGGTTTATGATTCCGGTCTGATTTATGATTCTGGTCCGGTTTTGGCCACTCCTATCGAGGTTAAATTTAGTGTTATTTTTTTATTATATATGTTTATGTATTAATAAATAATTATATTTTAATTAGATTAATTAAGTTGGGCTTTATGGGCCGGGCTCCATGGCCCATTCGAGAGCCCATGGCGAAACCAATGATTTAAAATTATGATTTAAAATAGGTTTTCCCGCGAGATTTTGAGTTAGCAACTCGAATGCTCGTCGATCTGCACTCTATCGAGTAGATTAGGGCAGGAAAATTTCAGTTCATCTCGCAATCAATGGAAGAGACGTCTTTTTCCTCAATCTTCATTTCTGAAGTTTTGGTAAGCTGTCTTTTCTCATCTATCTCGTATTCTTTTTCAAAGCCAAGAGTTGGTAAAATTACGGCATCGCTTGAACTGAACACAGAATCTGTTCTATGCGCTCAGATATCTGCGTCCTTGATCTATAAGGAGAAAGAAACCTAAGCTCTGTAAAATTATTTTTCAGCTGGGAAATCTTGATACTAGCATCATTGTTTGACTCGTTTATACATTTACAGAATCCACCGCAAGCTGTCTGGCATAAAATCGTGTTAATTGATTTAGTATCATTGAGGTTATTACTGACTTAGATCCTTCTTATGACAGGAAGAAGCTAATTCATTGGATATGCATATTACTCATTGTTTTACCAAGTTTTGGGGATGCTGTTGAAAAGGTACTCGCCGAGCATATATTTAAGTGCCTCTTGGACGGTGAGTTTTAAAATTACTTCACAAGTCGCTTGTATACCCTGTAGTTGCTCTACAGTAGTTATGGATCGGTAATGATGATGCAAATTAAACAATTCTCAGGTTTGATTTCAACTCAACGTCTTCTCAATTTCAACGGGATTAAATAGGCAAATAGCATCATCTATCTAGTGAAGACTTTATTTATTAGTGAACACCAAAGGATATGTTTATTTTTCCCTTTTATGTTAGTTGAGAATCAAACCATAATAATACCGGATAACATCGACACCAAAATTTATGTGATGAAAAAATCACTAATAAAAAATCATGTTACAATAAGTTTTGCGACTTAAGCATTGATATGTAAAGTAAATCTAAAATCTATAATATTGATTATACGGGACGATGCAACCTACATATAATTTGAGTCACTAGAGGCTAAGATATATTCTTTTTGAATTTTGGTCATATCACCATATTCCAAGTTGGGTTGATGAGTGTTTTGAAGTATTCTAGTGACCTCTTTCATCAGCTAGTATAATATTATTTATTCTGGATCAGTGTTTGCACAACTTTATTGTTGAACTAACCCAAAAAATATGTTACGATGATTAGAGACACGGTACTAGTTAATGAATTGTCTTGAGTCTCTGCCCGCGGGGAGAAAAGGGATTGAACACCCCTTTGGACCCTTTGGGGACCAACCGTCTCATATTCTCCAAATACTTGTGGTCTTGTAGACTGTATCATATAAAGGTCACATAAAGAACTTTAATGTATTTCTTTAGATTATGCTTATTTCTTAATTGTTTCTATTTAACTTTGAATAATTTCTCATTTGACGACGAGATGTCAAAGTGGGGGTTGCTTTGCTGATTAGATGATTGAGGTTGAAAGGTCAGTTTTTAGTTCTTCTAATCCTCTGGACTTAAATATTTGGATTTCCACTGATTTTATACCAAGTCTTTCTACACGTGGTTTTTTTACATTATTTTTTTAGGAAGTCGTTTTCGAGATCATTTTGTAGAATCTTTGGGTTGATTTCTGGGTGGATGTTTATTGTTTGATTATATCAAGTGCTGGCCTTTGGATTATATCAAGTGGTGTGTGAATTTGTTGCAGCTGATTTTATTCCTTCCGGCTGTCATCATCTCTTCTTGTTTATATTATCTTACCCTCCATAATTACGACCCAAATGGCTGTGGATCTTGCCTTCATCTTTCCCTTGGATTCTATGCAAATGTTAATTTTTTTCTCTCCCCTTTTGTATTTGCTTGCCTTTATTTTAATATTTTTTTTCCCTTTTTTAATAATTTTTAATTTTAAATAATAAATTTGAAAGACTCTTAATTGTATTAGAACTATAATTGAATATATGATCTGGTTCTTATATTTTATCGATTATGTTGCAAATTTTAGAACCAAATCAATGTCAAAATTATGTATGTTCATCTAATATTTCAAACTTGCAATTAGGGCGGGGTGGATCCGACCCAATCCGACAATCTGATTGGATTGGATCGGATCGAGTCGGATTGGGCAACGGTATTCGGTCGGCAAAGTCGAGTTTCGATCCGACGTTTTGATCGTTTATCGGATTAGATCGTTATCGGATTCAAAGGTGATCCGATCCAATCTGAACGTCGGATTATTGTTTATAATCGAATTTCAAATTGAAAATCTGAAATTCCCAAATCCGTAACCCTTTCTGAAATCTCGACGATTGACTCTGAACCTCGCGACGAACCCTGACGATCGACTCGAGACTCTCCCAAAAGTTCGCATTATTTAATTTAGGTATTGAATTTTTGGAATTGCGTATTTGTTGAATTATATTTGATTGAATTATGGTTGTGATGAAATTTAGGCGAACTAAAAATCGGATTGAGATATGAGAATTTAAAATGTAATTGTGTTGTGTTTTATACAAATTTTTTATTAGTGAAAGTTATTGAGTTTTAGATCGCTATCTGGAAAATGCTCTCAGGAAAACGGAGGATCCGATCCGATAACTTTACCGGGATTCGGATCGGACGGATCGGCTCCAAAACTCCAATCCGACGCCCACCCCTACTTGCAATGTAAGACGATTTGTGTTGAGTTATTTGTCTAAATTGTATTTAGCTTGTGAATTATGTTAGATTTACTTTGTTAGCATATTTTCTTAAATTACGATCTGATGTGTCGAGATGTGACTACTGACATCTTAACACGTAAGAAAATAAATTAAAAAATTATATTAAAAATGTAAATTTATCGTCATCAGAATGAAATTTAAACGCTGCTGTTGTAGATTGTATCAGTGACACCTTTGATATGTGACCCTTAACATCTTTTACGTGTTTTGTGTTTTTTTACGTATTGAAATAATTAAAAGATAATTAATAGTTTAAGCTATAAATACAGGTGCTAAGAAGTCAAGATTATCTTTCTATCAGGCGTGCCTACAGCTTCCAAGCCTTGTCCTTACACAGACGAATCTGACCCGCCGGAGAAAAAGTACCATCTGGCTCCGATTAGCCGGAGAGGAATATGGCCGCCATGCATTGGCCAGCGTTGAACCTGTCCGGAGGATCCTCTGCTTTTCACCAATCCGGCAACACCGCCATATCCGCCGGAAGATCGCCGGCCGATTCAAGATCAGTGGGTTTTCCGGCATCGTTCGTCTACTACTCTAAAAGGACTCATTTCCAGGCCCCCAGAATTCGATCGACGATCAGCAATGAAATCGTGTCATCGCTGAGCTTCTACCAGCTTCTGGGCATCTCGGAATCCGGAACTTCATCGGAAATCAAGAAGGCGTACAAGGAACTTGCCCGGAAATATCACCCGGACGTGTCGCCGGACGGCCGAGCTCAGGAGTACACTGAAAGATTCATTCGAGTCCATGAGGCCTACGAGACCTTGTCGGACCCTAGGAGACGAGCTTCATATGACAGAGAACAAGACCAGGTACTTCATTTTTTTGAAAAAATTTCTATTACTAAATTTAAAAATAATTATTTATAATATTTATTATATTAAATAATTATATTTATTATATACGCCTAAAAATAAAAAAAAAATGTTAAAAATTTCAGTTAATTAGGCCGAATTTGAACTCTTCGAACGTTTAATACAGATGATCGTACTCTCTATCAGATGATCGTACTCTCTATCGTATGGATTTTGCATCGAAATTATTGTTTCTTCTAGTTATTTTCCATTAAATATATGCACTCTCCAATTAGTCTCTTCAAACTGGATATTTGTTTAAAGATTTCGAAAATTCAATCTCTCAATCTTGGGTTTCCATGTAAGCAGGAGATCGAGGATAAACGAGAGTGGAGAAATCATTGGAGAGGCCAAGTATCAGAGCTGAAGAGACGAAGCACGAACAGAGATGGGCGAGGAAACATGTCGTGGGGAGCTCGGATGCGTGGCCAAAGATCGAACGAGGAAATTAACCAAAAATCATAATTATTGATACGAAAAAAAGGGAATTTCTTTACAATAAAAGCGGAAATGATGTGTATAATTCAAGAATATAAATTTGTGTTTTTAGTTGTTCTCCCTAAAAGTTGCACGATAATGGTTAACTTGTACCCAAAAAGCAAAATCTTTCGCCTCCAGAGCTTTTACACCCCGGCCCGACAATTTGTGAGGGGCAGAGTTTTTACACCCCGGCCCGACAATTTGTGAGGGGTTAAATCACGGTGACTTAGCGACCCAGAAATAAGAGGCATTTACCTGATATTCCAAGGAGTTACCTCAACATTGAGGGTAACAACTCTCAAACTATGGCAACGCAGACGTCGAACCTAGGCTCTTGTACTCAATCTACCATCTCTGAGCCAATTGAGCTATGTCCGTGCGGGCACGATAAGGGTTAGCTATTCTAATTCTTGGTGGATATATCAATTACATTATTTTTTATGATTTTTTTTGTTTTTTAATTTTTAAATCATGAAATTTCTTGTAAATTGATTTTCTAATTATTTAATATCTGGTCGCCTAATGATTTTTTAATTTAGTATTTTCTACCTAAATCTTGATATTTTTGTTAATTTTTCTTAAATTGTGGTTCAAATTTTAGGTGGGTCAAGAGAGATTCATGTAATAAATACTAGAGTTTTTAATTTTTATTTATTTTTTATATATTTATGTTTGAGTTGTAATTTTCTACCGTGAATTTTTAGTAAGTTTTATTATGTTCCACGCATTTACATTTTATTTTCCCAATAATTATTGTTCAAATTGATCAAAATATAAATCATGTTAACATATGAAATAATAATAATGGTCCTTGTACGATCTGGTGTTGTTAAACGAGAGTGGAAAAATCATTGGAGAGGCCAAGTAGAGATGGCAAACGAGCTGAGCCGACATGAAGATCTTAAATGTTGAACAATTTATATTCTTTTGTTTTTAGAGCAGGAATTGGATGAAGAAGCCATGATTTTAAATGTTGAACAATTTAGATAGCAATTAGCCAATTAGTAGAGAGTAGAGACTAGAGATATCAGATACGAGTACGACAAGAAGATCTTTGAGCTCTAGAAGATAAAACAGATAAACTGAACAATTACCAGGAATTGAAGTGCCGCTGCCGAGGGAGGAAGATCTTAGTCTAAGTCTCTCAAAGTCGAGAACGACGAGAAGTTTTATTTGAGAATTGAGATTAGGGTTTGAGTTTCCGTGTTCCGTCTCTGTTTTGTAACTTTAAAAGCAACGCGGTCGACACCTTACATACGCGGTCGACACCTTGCAAAAGACATTCTTGCAGTCGACAGTTTGCAAAAGGCGTTTGACACCTTTTATTTACGGTCTCGTCAGGCTCAGACCGTTACTGTAGCGGTCTGAGCGGCAGCCCGCCCATTTGCCACCTCCTGGCCAAGTATCGGATGCGCGGCCAAAGATCCAACGAGCAAATTAACTGAAATTATAATTAACGACACCAAAAGGGAATTTTTTTTAATAATAAAAGCAGAATTGATGTGTATAATTCAAGAATATAAATTATATTAATCCTAAATAATTATTTAATTTAGGATTTTCCACCTAAATCTCGATATTTTTCTTAATTTGTTTTTATTATTTTTTTATTGTCCTACGACATTAAATTCTTGAGCGTGAAAGGAGCATTATTTTGGGCACTTCTTTCACCATTTAGAAGGCTAAATCCAGTGTTTCTGTTACGACTAGTTTTTTCCACCAATCATATTCTGCCACGTTGCAAATTTATCGTTGGTTTCACTTCAGGTATCTCTCCTGTCCATCGTCAGATTTGATCATGATCTTGGCACGAGAGAAGAAGACTCCTTTTTGGGAGTCAAATTAATATAATAAATATTAAAATTTTAATTTTTATATATTTTTATTTTCTTTATAATTATTGTTCGATTCTCAATGTGATCAATTATAAACCATGTTAGAATATACAAAAAAAAAAAAATAATAATAATAATAGTGGTCACGGTACGGTCCGGTTTTGAGATGAGTCCGAATCAAAATTGTGAAATACAGTGCGATTCTAGATTACCTCTGTGTTCCATATTTAAAAATAAAATATAATTTTTTATTATATTTAAATTGAGATTTGAGTGATTTAATCGAATTTGAAACTCGTCTATGAGTTTATATCAGATTTTAATTTGATTTTGAGTGAGATTTCAGGTATTTTGTGTACAGTCCAGTTCAATTTCATGATTTTTAAGATTTAGAACAAAAATTAGATTAAAATTGACAATTCCAGTATGGTTTTGTTCACTCCTATAAAAATATGATGGATGAGTAGGGGTGGACAAACGGTTAACGGACCGGGTATTTTAAAAAAAATACCTGGTCCGTTCGGGTATCGGGTATGAAGCAGTACCCGAAACCCGGACCTATTCGAAAAATGGAAAAATACCCGGATCTGGGTATTCTGGGTAGGATCCGGGTATTTTTGGGTCTACCCAAAATTTAAATCTTTCTGAAATGTTGCTTACCTGGATCCGGGTATTTCGGGTATTCCGAGTAAGATCTGGGTATTTTTTGATTTTGATAAAAAAAACAGAATATCATTAAAAAAATAATAAACTTGATTCTTGGAGGGTTGAGCTGGACAACAAGTATTAAACATGGGTATCAAGTATTTTTACAATACCCGGTACCCGGACTCCCTACCCGTTTACCCGAACCAAAAATTATATTTTTACCCGTTACCTTATCCGTATTCGGCCCGGACTTTAAGGTCCGGTTCGGGTTGCCCACCCCTATCAGGAGGAGGGATAAATGATGCCAACGAACCGTTTTGTTAAAATTTAGTGCTAATTGATCAGGAAATAAACCGAACCGCGGTCTTCTTGGCAGACCGGTTCATTTCTTAGTATTTTTATACCGAGGCAAGATAATTAACTGGCTACTTTGTTATAAGAAGCCCTAGCCGCTCCCCCCGTTTCTTCAGCTTCCTTTCTCCTTCTCATTTCCGAGGTAGAACCCTCCTAAACCCTCTCTTCATTTTTCTCTTTCGTTTTCTTGTTATGGCAGAGCGATTCCTGTTTCTCTCCGATTTTACGTGTTTCTGTATTGTTTTTTTGGTTGTATGTACGCCTGCGACTCCCTTTGTTTATGAGTTTTTATTCGTTTTATCTTTACTGGATTGATTTTGCGATTTTCAGGTTTTGTTCTAATTCTTTTTGTATTTGGAAGATTTCTTAGCGGTGTTGAAGAGATCAGACATGGCACTTTGTAATAAGCTGGGAAGCTTCTTTAGACAGAGTATTTCTCAGCATGGACCAGCTCCGATGGCGGCGATGCTTAACTCTTCTCGCTTCATGTCTTCAAAGCTTTTCATTGGAGGTGTTTGCGATGTTTTTTTTTTTCTTGATTGTTTTATCTATGTTTTTTCTATTTATGCTATCTGAGCAGTTTTTAACACTCTTTCTGTCGTTTTTAGGTCTTTCGTATGGAACTGATGATCAATCTCTCAGGGATGCCTTTGCATCTTTTGGAGATGTTGTTGATGGTGAGTCTGAACTAAAAGTATTCCTTTATCATACTATTGAAATCTCAAGACTTATTGTTTGTAACTTTTATTTTTGCTGGATACTAACCCCCCTGTGTTTTCCGTCTAATGATGCATTTGAATTGTATCTTATGTGGTGTCCATTCTGGGTGTAATCAAATGCATAAACAGGAAATAATATCCTATTTCTTCTATAACGAGAATATGGCTATAATCAAATATACAATTTTACCAATAACATTCCAATATATTTTAAAATATTATCCTCCTTTATCTTGGTTGGTCGTGTTTTGTGTTTCATGGTGGTATCCCTGATTATCTGAAGCTGTCTCGATATACAGCAAAGGTGATTACCGATAGAGAGACAGGCAGGTCTCGTGGATTTGGGTTTGTCAACTTTTCGAATGATGAATCAGCTAGCTCTGCAATGTCGTCCATGGATGGTCAGGTAAGAATCATAACTCCTGATTTTTACACCTCATTTTCTATTTGTTTTGATAATGAAACATAGAAATTAGAAATATATCAGAGAATCCACTGTGAAAAGAAAAAAAGTATAGAAATCTCTTTGAGGAAATTGTTGATAGTAATTGAATTTTTAAGTCTAGTGAGTAACCTCACTATTAAATAGACAAAATATGAATCATAATACTAGATGAATTAGAAACACATCCTAAATTAGTAAATAATACTAATTCTTATTGAATAAGAAATACTAATCCTAGATAAATAAGAACCGATACATAATGGATTTGATTGGCCTTGTACTGCACTTTTATCGATTGAAAATATACACTTACTGCAACTTTCAGGAGCTTAATGGGCGAAACATTCGAGTGAGTTTGGCAAACGATAGACCATCTGCTCCTCGTGGCTATGGCGGTGGTGGAGGGGGTGGCGGTTTTCGAAGCGGTGGAGGGTATGGCGGTGGGAATTCCGACTATTAAAGGGTTAGAGCTGAATTGGTTTTCGATCTTCCAAAAAAGCTGTGCAAAGCTTGAATTGGGATAATTTTGTTCCTTCTAATGGAGGTTTGTTTCATTGATGCTATGTTTCTTCGAGGATTAGCCATTTATGGGATATCATTATTTGCTCCCTTTTATTTTCTTAGTCCTACTTTTTAGGCACCTTCTCTGAATCCATGTGTTGAGTTTTTGGACTTTCTACTATTTTTGGTCACATTTGAATTCATAGCCAAATGTTTGTGATTGTTTTGCATGGTGAAAAAAGAGTTTCATTTCTATTTCGAGGAAATATTAATTTAGCCTCTTGTTCGTGTCCGATGGCAGATGTAACGTATATCTTGAATTTTAAAAGTTGTTCATCATCGCTTTAAATTTTATCGTAAACTTTCACTAACACCTTATCATTTTTTTCTCTTGATTTTAATTATGTCCGTCGATTTGATTAATTTATTTATTCAATTAATGACTTCCATTGTTAAAGCCAATGAATATAGTAATACTATGGTGCATATTGAAATTATAATCAAATTCAAGGTATCAATTAATTATTTTTAAAGTTTGAGTTCGATTCAAAGTTAGTGCCGCAAACATGGGAAATAAAATGTTAAACTCTTGTGCCTTATTTTATGCAAATTAACAAATATTTTTGTATTAAATAATATTTAAAATTTATTGTAACTCGAATTATAAATTAAATTAGTCAGATTAAATTAGTTAGACTCTTATTAGAATCGAACAATGGTTTTTACGTACAAAACTTCAACTGTCAAGTGTATGTATGAGGGAAAACAAGTAAGAAAAAATAGTCATCGGAAACTTCGGTCGCTATGTGAAGGCGTAGTAATGACAAGGTGATAACAAGACATTTTGATTACTTGGTCACCAAGTAAACTTTTTTCAACGTCGGATTCGAGCTCCAAATCCTCCCAAAAGTTTAATTGCAACATAAAAAAGTTATAACAAGAGTGGTTGGTGCTTTTACAAACGTATCTGGGAAAATACTACCAGTAAATAAAAAAATTCAATAGTAAGAAATTAAAATACAATAAATATCGCAACTTTAAGCATCGATTTTTAAAAAAACCATAATATTATACGGGCCAACCAGACCAACTCAGAATTCGGCTCGAAAAGAAAAACAAGTTCATTGTACAATAAATGTCCCTATGAGGCAATGACAATTGGGAGGGAATAAATATTGAAAATAGAAAAATAAACAATCGTTTAAATCCTCGATGTAGATCTTCCATAGTCGGTCCTCATCTTTCGGACACTATCAATGTAAAAACGAGCGTCCGGAGGCAAGATGATCTTCGAATCATTGTTCAGAACAAATCAAACCAGACCGTTCTCTTTCTCATTTTTTTCAACTCGATCCAAAAATGCATATATAATTTGCTCATCGATCATCATTGTGCTTCCACGATATTCAAATCTTTGCCTATCTCGTCTTCTTCGTCTATAATTTCTTCTACATCGGGGAGTTTATGAAGAGCCTGTATGATAATATAGTTGCCGTCAACATGCTCAAAACATTACTTTGCGTATGCTATGTCATTAACAAATTATTTTCATTATTTATACTTAACATTAGGGGTGTGCAAAACACGACTAGAATCGTAAACTAAATCAGAACCGCCAATTTTAATTTAGTCTTAGTTCTAATTTTTAAAAATCGTGATTTATGGGCTGATACCTGTTTTTAAGAGTAAAACACCATAAAACCAACCGGGACCGTGAGTTAAAAAAAATTCTAAAATTGAGTAAAATCCGACCCAAACCCTAATAAAATTCGATATAAATCCTCCCAATTACTTAAAACTCAACCCAAATATATTAAAAAAATATTTTATTGTTTTAATTTTTTTAAAATATAAAATAAATTCGAGTTAAAACTAGAATAAAACCAGAATCGTTGGTTTCGGTGCCGGTTCTAAAAATCCGGAACCGTGAGTTTCGGTTCCAGTTCTATTTCGAGATAAAATCGGACCGAACCGGCTAGTGTCCATCCCTACTTAACATACTAAATGAAGACACTAATGGACCAAAGATTGAAGATTAGTACCTCATAGATACACAAAGAAGCAATAGCATCAATGGCTGCATATTCCAACTGTTCATTTGATAAAAAATCAACCTCCCAGTTTCCAAGTCTAACATAGCTGTGCTTCGGAAGCTGCATCGATCGACGAAGTTTTCAAGTTGGTTATTGAGATGCACAAAGAGTAGTTCAGTAGAATTATCAACCATGAATATAAAATCAAAAGAAAAACATTGATGGTAAGCAAATTGTAACAAAAGATCGATGCATAAGCATGTAAATGTTCTTCGAAACTAACAAAATTATTCCAATAATAATTAAGAAAAAAACGCAAAAAACATGGATATCAAAATTTTATGTGCAAATATCCTAAAACAGAAAAAAAACCACGAGTAAAAAAGAAATCTATCATTAGAAAATCAAAAGACAATGAGTTATGCGTCTCAAAAAATAAAAAATATACAGAGAATACATAAAAACTCTAATTTCATGATACGACTCATATATATACAAAGAATACATAAAAACTCTAGTATTGATTATACATACCTAATTCAACAACTTCATTAAGAATTCAGATCACTAAATTCTAACAAAAATAATTTTAAAATAATAATTGGGTTTATTAAAATAATAATTGGGTTTTAGAAAAGAGAGAATGCAATAAGACATGAGAATGAGACAAAAGCAAGACTTAGAAGGCACAAACGGAATGCAACCTGTTTGCATAGAGCTATTTCTGCTAGAGATTTAAGACTTCTCTTTTGGGGAGCTCTTGGTAGCTTTCGGTTAGCTAGATAGGAAAGATCTTCCGCAGATTGAGTAGATACATTATGATCTTTGAAAACTTTGACAGCATCATTCGAAATGCCCACACCAACCTGAAAATATTGGACCATTTTAGCAAAACAGCATAGATTGTAATACATCTTTGAATAAATATGCCAACCTTTTTCACATTAGGATCTTCAAGTAGAGAATGAAGACTTTGTGGAATCCCTGAGTGAATAATATGCATCACATGGCAAAGACTAGAGTTCAAACAAAGCTGCATAACTGCAGCCTTTCCAGGCGAAGAACCTGCGTAAAACTTTCAACTGTCAAGGAATAATAAAATTTTCAAGGCAGAAGAAGATAAAGTTGTATTCACAGAGGTCATTTTCGTGTTACATGTATATGATGCATAGATTTGAGATAAAATCACTCAGACATGCACACTTTATTTAAAAGGATTAAAGAACTTGACGAATTATTTATAAGATGATATTTACATATACTTGTTTCTAACAAGTAATAACTAGTAGTGCATTGAAAAATGAGGAAGAAACTCGAGCAAAAGATAAAGAAACCTAAATAAAAGATAAATAACAAAGCAAACTCGATACTTACGACGATAACTGAATAAACTACTTCTTTGGTTCAGTAGAAATATGAACACTAAATTGGAAGATAGAGAAACAAAAGACAAAAGAAAAAAAAACTCAAAAATTTGGAATGGTTGGATTCTTTATAGAATATTGCTAAGTTTACTTTCTCAGCATATTATCTTATTATACACACTGACACGTCGGGCAGTGATTGGTCTACTTAAAGTACAATTAATATATTATAATTAAATTAATTATTTATAATATTTATTATATCAATCGCGCCCAAAAACATGTACAATAAGACGATATACTAACAAGGTAAATTTAACATTAGCTTTCTTTATATATAAAAAATTATTTTTCTTGATTCCTATACAGAATCGTCCTCTTCCATTGGCTATAGGGGGATTCTCCGAAAGACAAGACAATTATGCTGAAAATCTATAAGCACACTTTCTTCAAGCACCACAAGTTTTTAAGATAACCTCTTCTAAACGATGGCTTCCATTCAATGTCAAATCCTAGTGTAGCTTCACCCACGTCTTTCCTCATCCCGTGTGCATCCACTAAAAGCTCCTTGGCAGCTTTTTCAACTTCAATTGCAGTTCTGCTATAAATAATGCGACCTCCAAACTTAAATTCTGGGAATCTCATCGACTCATCTGTTGAGGGAATAGAAGATCGTTACAAGCAGATTTATAGATTAATGATTCAAATGTAATAATCTAGATTATCAACTAGATTAATGACACAAATGTAATAATCTAGATTATCAACTAGTCCCTGTATAAACACATAGTTTATGGGGTTCATCTCCTTACAAAAAAAAAAAGGATTTTAAGACAATTGTACGATTCAAATTAGAACATGTCAACCATTGGCAAAATGTTATAGGACTCACATCTATTCAGGACAGTCTCTGTTGCAAATAATATTCCTCATAGTGTACAAGAGGGTGAAATGTAATGTGGCATATTACAAACGATCTCAAGAATCAAACAGATCCAAAGTTTGAATTCAAGTTTTGACATGTCCATCTCATAAAACAAATCTTCTGAATCATCAAAATAAATGACATTGCTAAACACAAGAAAAGAAATGTTAAGATATGATATAGATGGTGAAATTCATCTCACTTCAAAAGCTTAAGTTTTGGGTGATGGTTGATAATTCATAAGAACGATCTAAAATTGATTTTTAACTAAATTTGCGTGAAAGGGTTTATAATCACTCGGACACTGTCGAATCAAGTCAATTTTTCAGAAGTTAAACTTCGTGGTTTACCAATCAATAACTCATTTAAACCCTCTAACTAACAGACCATTGCCAAGAAGATGGATTGTCCACTGTCAAAGAAGCTCTTGATAACGTGTATATTAAGTACCTCGACATGGTGATGGAGAGAACGACAGTGGAATCTGGTCGGAGAGAAGATAATCCGGCAACCGGCGGACGGATTTTACAGGATGCTGAGCGGTGTCTTGATCATATCGGGAATCAGACCGCTTTTTGGCAGTGGAGAAAGTAGATGTTGTGTTCGATTGAAAAGTTGCTTCGATGGCTTCAATGGCGGAGAGTTGTTGTTCAGTCAAGGGATAGTCCAATTCAGAAAGGAAGCACGAGGAGGAGGAAGAAGACTCCATTTCCATGGACCCCCGCGCTTCTTTTTCTTCTCTCCCAATTTGTCAGCCTTCGATGGCGGGGACTGGGAAGAAATTTGGTAAAAAACCTGGACCATTCTTCAGAAAGCTCTTTCCCATGGAGGCCCATTTTGTAGAAGCCGACTCCTGCCCATCGTAGTGTATTTGCTTCAATAAGAGCTTCGCTTTCAGTTTAATGGCGAGCCCTCTCAAGCAAGATACTAGCCATTGTTAATAGAAGTGAGCTCCGTCTGGTCTGGTCTGATCCGATCTAGTTTTATTTTAAAACATAATTAAAATTCACAATTTGGATTTTTGGAATCATAATTGTAAGATACATTGTGATTCTAGTTTTATCCTTATTTTATTTTATATTAAAAAAATAAAAATATATTTATTTATTTATTATATTTAGATTGAGTTTGGAGCGATTGAGCGGGTTTTGAAGCCAGTTTTTGAATTTATATAAGATTTTATTATAATTTGGGTCAGATTTATCCAATTGTTTAATTCGTTTCGACTGACAGTCTTAGTTTCGGTTTCATGGTTTTTTAATATTAAAAACCAGAACTTTAATAGTTGTGCTTGTTTGTACGGTCTCGGATGGTCGGATGAGAGCCACAGACGTGATAATTCCCGGCAAGGTAGCTGTCTTGTGCGGCTACGGAGACGTAGGGAAGGGCTACGCCGCACCGCTCGAGCAAGCCGGAGCACAGGTCATAGTGACCGAAATCGATCCAATTTGCACTCTCGGGGCTCGAATGGAAGGCTTCCAAGTTCCGACATTAGAGAACGTAAATTTCACGGATGAAGAACAAGGCCATAGTTTGCAACATCGGCCACTTCGAGAACGAAGATCGACATGCACGGACTACAGAACTTCCCTCCCGATCAAGCCTCGGACAGACAGGTGGGTGTTTCCGGACACAAAATCTGGCATCATCGTACTGGGGGAGTATCGAATCGATGGTCGGTTTTTCTATTTTGAGAGCTTTTTTTTGTCGGATGTTTGGTTTGAGATCGAGTCGCCGGTTGAATAGTAATGTTTGGTTTGGATTTGTTAAATTTGTGGGATTTTGATCAAATTTTTTTGAACGATTCGATAAATAATCTTCGAATTAAGTAGCGTAACAATCGAACGATAGTCCAAAAATGAAAAAAAAGAGATATGAGCGCAATCGCTCGAATAACAAACGACTAAAAATCTTCAATGCGAAGCAATCAAATCATAAAAACTAGATTTTTAGGTGCGAAATAAAATTAAAACTCGGCGCAAGAATACGAAACAAACAGGGTTTGATCTAAAAATTCATAATCATGTTTCATGTTTTCATTAAAATGAACAAATCATCCAATGATCAATGAAGATAAGTTTTTTAGGTTGTCTTCATAAGATCATCCCTAGGAAAATCTCAAGATGCTAGAATGGGATATGGATTTTCCCATTTGGAGATGTTTATGTTCACGTCAAGGGAGAAAGATTAAAGAGGGAAATTGAAGAAAGACATTCAAGGTTTGATACTTGCAATTTTGTTTGCCAATCTTGATGGATCGAAGTAAAATGAATCAGAAACTTCACTCAAATTCAACCAACATACGAAAAATTTGCTATCCAATCAGCGAAAAACGATAATCAAAAGCTAGAATTCTAGTCTGGAGTACGCATCTATGATGCAAATTGCAAAAATCAAGAAATCGTCCTACTTCCTGCTAACATTTTGAGAAAATTTAGGGGTTTTAGCGATCGAGCTTTGCTCTGTACGTGAATTTCGATTCATGTAATAGAATTAGGCTGAAAAGTACATAGATAGAGAAACTTACAGGTCCGATCGTTTAGGATTGAAACCCTAGATCTCTTCACTGTTTACTCGAATTCCAGTTGCCACAATCGAACACCAAAATAATTACAGGAAACATCAAAAGAACTATCATCTCGATTTCTCTTCAATTTCCTTGGTTCTGGACGCCTCTGGCACATCGAGTAATAACCTCGCAACCTCTGTTGTAAGGATTCGCAGCCGCTCGGCCATAACAGTCGTAGTAAGAAGCTCCAGGCGTCCCGCAAGGAGTCATTTCCCTCTTTAGAGTTTCGTAGCTGATGTACCTTCTCTGCATCATCATCAATCTCCGATTCGAGTCAGAATCCATTTCTGATTCGGCCGAGAGATCTCCGACCTTCTCCGTCACAAAACTTTTCGCCAGAACATCCGAATCAGTATCGTTAACGCTACCGAGCCCGAGAACTTCGTGGCATTTTGAGGATCGGGGATTGAGAAGCAGCAGAGGTAGAAGAAGCAGCAGCATGGCCATACAATGGAGCCCAGCGTTGATCATCTTCTGCAATCCCGGAGTCCTGATGCTGGTGATCAGATTTTGTTTTGGTGTCATTATCGGTGCCCGAACCCGACCCGACCCGTATTTCAATCATCAACTCAAAACCGACCCGCAAGTGTCCATCTCCCCCTAAAGTTAGAGTGAACAAAACTGAACCAAAATCGTAAAACAAACTAGAATCATCGGTTTTAATTCGGTCTTGATTCTAATTTTTGAAAAAACCGTGATTGTGAAACTGAGATCAGAATCGCGAGTCAAAAAAGTTATAAAATCGTGTAAAACTCAACTCAAACTCTAATAAATCCTAAATAAATACTGAAATTGGTTATAAACTCGCTCAATTATAACTCAAATATAATAAAAAATGTTATATTATAATTTTTTAAATATAAAATAAAACTGGGTTAAAACGAAAACGGAAGAGCTTCGATTATGATTCTATTTTAAGATAAAACCGAGACAGGCAAGCACGAACCTTAAATCCCAAAAAAAGACTAGAACTTTGAAAACCCTAAACCTTAGAACACTAAAAATTCTTCCTAAAAGAAACTTTAAATAATAATTGGGTGAGTTTTGTTTGTAGGGGTGGGCCACCCGAACCGGACCTTAAGGTCTGGCCCGAAACCTTAAGGTCTGGGCCGGGTACGAGTAGGGTAACATGTAAAAATATAGTTTTGGGTTCGGGTAAACGGGTAGGGGGTCCGGGTACCAGGTATTGTAAAAATACTCAATACTCGTGTTTAATATCTGTTGTTCATCCCAACTCAGCCCTTCAAGAATCAACTTTACTATTTTTTCAATGATATTCTGTTTTTTTTATATCAAAATCCAAAAATACTCGGATCTTACCCAGAATACACTGATCCAGGTAAGCAACATTTCAGAGAGATTTAAATTTCGCGTAGACCCAAAAATACCCGGAATACCCGGATCCAGATATTTTTCCATTTTTTCGGATAAATCCGAGTTTTGGGTACTGCTTCATACCCGATACCCTAACGAACCAGGTATTTTTTTAAAATATCATGTCCAATATCCGTTTGCCCACCACCCCTATTCGTTTGGAGGATTTATAAGAGAAATCTTTAATTAATTAAATAATATAATTTGTTCGAAGTTGTCTTCTGTCGGCGTGTACCATCACCGGCAGGTGAAGATAGCAAGATTCGTGATTCTACTCAGAGTGAAAGACAGTGAGTGTTCATTTCTGCGGTGGAAATGAAAGCGTTCTCCTTCCATTTGAAGAAGTGCTATTTGGAGCACGAATTTCTCATTTGTTTCTATAATTAGCTTTCGATTTCGAGCTCGAATTACAGAAGCCAGAGGTTGGATTCAGAATCTGGTGAAGTTCTTGTGAAGTTGTGATTTATCGTCGAAGATTTTCGCAGATTTATTGCGAGGATTTTCGTACATCCATCGAGATCATTTTAGGTTTGGTTCTTGATGTTCAATTGAAATCAGATCCCCATCGCCACTACTAATGGGTCACCTTAGCTTGCCCGCATCCAAGCGAAACTTGAGGCAATGGCGGGTTTTGGACATTGTGTCGGCAGCATTCTTCGGACTTGTTTTCTTCTTCTTCCTCATGGTATTCACGCGGCTCGGCGATTCGCTTGCCGCTTCTGGTCGTCAAGCTCTGCTTATGTCTACTTCTGATCCTCAACAACGCCACCGCCTAGTCGCTCTTGTCGAGGCTGGACAGCAGCAGAACATCGAGGCTTGCCCTGCAGAGGCAGTAGATCACATGCCGTGCGAAGATCCGAGGATGAATAGTCAATTGAGCCGGGAAATGAATTACTATCGAGAACGCCATTGTCCATTGCCCGAGGATACGCCCCTCTGCCTTATCTCGCCCCCTGAAGATTACAAAATCCCAGTCCAGTGGCCTGAAAGTTTGCACAAGGTATGAACGTTAGTTAATATTTGCATGATTTAGCCTCGAAATTTAGTGGATCGTTTTGAGAAGATAATATATAAGTGATTACAAGATCATTCATCCAAAAGTTTGGGCTTCTGGGTAATTAGTAATTTGTCATGGTATCGAAGCTAGGGGTCCTAGTTCAAGCTTTGGGATAGTTGGCTAGTTGTTCTTATCTTGGATTGACATGTCTATTCATTTTAAGATTCAGCTGAGTTAATCAGGATAACATCACATGAATTCAATGAGAAACTCTATCCAACTCTAAAATGGCAATAATTACCTTTCTTGCCAATGTTTTATTTTGTTTGCCAAATAGTTGTCAAGAAGCGCGGTCCCCAAACCTTTGCAACTCTTAAAACATAGATTGTTGTTATCACTCGTCTATTAGGCTGATATCCATTTATGCCATCTTGTAGTGAAGGTCCTGCTTCCCAGTATTTGTAGTATGACTTAGTTGATTATCCACTATTATTCATATTTAGGATTAATGGATCGAACCGAACTATATTTTTCTTCCAATTTTTCTCTCCTTTCTTCTTTGAAATGTAACTTTTTCGTTTCATGTTTCATTTCCGGTTGGTATCAATGAACAACTTGGGTCCTAGAAATATGTAAAGCTCAATCTCTCATAAGTTTACTTTATTGACATACGTTCGTTGTGATTATAGTAGTAAATATAATAAATAATTATTTTAATTATAATATATTAAATATACTTTAATTAGATTAATAACAGCTTGAAACATCAGCATGCACGACAATAAGGTAAACCTATCATTATTCTTAATATTATTCAAGTGTGTAATCTTGGACAGACTGTAATAAGAATTCAATTATATGCTTGCGGATCGAGTAATCAGCTTTCCTGACATGTTATTTACATTTTACACTTACTGACCAGATATGGCACAGCAACATGCCTCATAACAAAATCGCCGACCGAAAAGGTCACCAAGGATGGATGAAGAGAGAGGGTCCTTATTTTATTTTCCCTGGTGGTGGTACGATGTTCCCTGATGGCGCAATTCAATATATCGAAAAACTCGGACAATACATCCCAATAAATGGCGGTACTCTTAGGACCGCTCTCGATATGGGCTGTGGGGTAGGTCTTCTAATTTGTTTTTTGCTGAAAACTTTGTAAAATTTGCATCATTAACTTCTTGTTTTATCGTAGGTCGCTAGTTTTGGAGGGTACATGCTATCTCAAGACATTTTAACTATGTCCTTTGCTCCAAGAGATTCACACAAAGCACAAATACAATTTGCACTAGAAAGAGGCGTTCCAGCGTTTGTTGCCATGCTTGGAACTCGAAGACTCCCATTTCCCGCCTTCTCATATGATCTAGTACATTGCTCCCGATGTTTGATCCCATTTACGGCCTACAGTGAGTTCTTTAATATTTTCAGCAAAATTATGTTGTCTTCTATAGGGATGGGCAACCCAAGGCCCAACCCGAAGCATTGGGTCGGGTAGGATCGGTTAAAAAATTATTTTTTAACGTTTGAGTCGGTTCGACAATTAAAAAAACGGGTTCGGGTTGGGTTTTAGATTTTTGGCCAACCCAATAAAACTGATTCAACCCGATATTAATATTAAATTGAAAACGTAAAAAATAAAATATGTAGCAAAAAGTAGTTTTTATTTATTTTTCAATATTTGATTAAATATAATAAAAAATTCAAGTTTTATTTATTTTATAAATTTAAATTAAAAATAATAGAAAGGTTGTATTAAAATCCATATTATTTCAATAATTTAAATTAAAAAATAATTACTTAAAACAAATTGAAAAACTGCAACCGACCCAAACCCAACCAAAGTCTTTCGGGTCGGGTTGCAAAATTGATTTTGAGTTTTGGTGTTGGTTTTCGGTTCTAAACCCGAACCAAAAACTAATTAGTAGGTTTCAATTAGTGAAAAAACCGACTCAAACCGACACATGTCCATTTCTAGTCTTCTGTGTTCATTCTCTTATGAAATGAAAATATGTTTCTGCAGATGCTACTTACTTCATGGAAGTAGATAGGCTACTTCGGCCAGGGGGGTATCTAGTTATTTCTGGTCCTCCTGTACAATGGCCTAAACAAGACAAAGAATGGGCAGATCTCCAAGGTGTTGCTAGATCATTGTGTTATGAGCTGATTGCAGTTGATGGGAATACTGTTATTTGGAAAAAGCCTTCTGCAGATTCATGTCTCCCTAGCCAAAATGATTTTGGTCTTCTACTGTGTGATGAATCGGACGACCCCAGCACTGCATGGTAACCTGTTGAATTCTCTCTTCATCTTTGTTTTCCCTAATTTTGATGTGGTATGTTTACGCAGTGGTTAAAATATATATTTTTGGGCAAAATGCAATTTAGAATGATTTTTTGTGAACAAATCGAATTTGCTCCTTTCATTTACTAGTCGTTAAATTTATTTATTAATCGAACACATGTATACAACATTTGAAAAAAAAAATAGAATTTTTAACCCAAATTTTATCATTCGGATTAGCTTGTAACTTAATTTCGAACTCTATAGATGTCTTATCTCGTGATCTATGTCAATAGCATAATAAAATCCAAATAGCTTGTAATGTTGAAAAACATATTAAAACGCCTTATTAAATAGAAGAGTTAGTCTGTGCTTACCCTCTTGTCATATCATCTTGTTATATCTGTTGACGTGTTGTTGCATGATTGAATCAATTTAAATGATAAATAATTATTTATTTTTTTATTCATTAAATACATTTGAATTGATTCAATCACTCGACTACACGTCATGAGGTATAGTAAGAAGGTATAGCAAGAGAAGCATGCGGTGAACCGGAAGTTTTGTTTCATGTTCAAAGTATAGTTTGGTTTACGATTTGTAATCTCTAGCAAATATTTAAAAATCAATATAAATCTCTTCAAAATCTTAAAAAAACTAGCTAAAAAATTCGAACTAATTAATGCAAAACTAAACACTAAAAAGGGTTAGATTAATAGATAAATTGTTTGAGATCTAATTTGTTTATAACTGGAAGGGGAGGTTTGATTTGTTCAAAAAACTAGTTTGAAGCTTAATAAGTTAATGACCCCAAACTGGACCTTAGGAAAAAATCTTAATATCTCATCACCTCATTGCTTTCTTATACCAAATATTTTTAAGCTGCTTGCTTAAACTATTATTACCAAAGAACTTTGAGTTTCAGGATATGACTTTTCATCTAGCTCTATGTTGGGATTGATTCGAGATGATCATGAACAAAAGGGAGGGTAGTAAGATTATTAGGGTTGTGGATGAATGAATTGTTCTTAGTAGTTTATTATGGTTTTTCTGAGTATAAGCAAAGTTTCTAAGACTTGTGGCTAGATTTAGGGTGTTCACTCGATTAACTTATTTTTCCGTGATGAATTTCAATACCCATCTCTCTACATCAATTAAACTTTGTTCCTATATTCTCATTATCTTCCAATAAATTAGTAACCCAGTATAAGATTACGAATATATTCATATAATTGTTTCCTGACAAATACGTATTCATCGCAGGTATTTCAAATTAAAGAAATGCGTTAGTAGAATGTCATCGATCAAGGGAGAGTATGGTGTTGGAAGCATTCCAAAGTGGCCAGAAAGACTTACAAAAGCTCCAGCAAGGGCAGCCATCATGAAAAATGGTATCGATGTTTTCGATGCCGACACTCGCCGGTGGGGAAGGAGGATCGCCTATTATAAACAATCGTTAAATCTGAAGCTCGGAACTCCAGCAGTGCGCAATGTCATGGATATGAATGCCTTTTTCGGTGGCTTTGCCGCCGCCCTTAAATCGGACCAAGTTTGGGTCATGAATGTCGTTCCATCTCACAAATCATCGACTTTGGCTGTCGTTTTTGACAGAGGCCTTATTGGAGTCTTCCATGACTGGTGAGTTTTTCATCAAATTCCTACCTCACAGCTTTGTATAAATAAGACAAGTGACAAAAGGTTAGTAAAATAGAGAATTATATATGAATTGAGTAAGAGCATGGAGAAAAAAGAGGATCGAAAATCTTCGAATTTCCACTGGGGAGTGATGACAAATCTTCGAATTTCACTAAAATCTAAGTGTGCCCGAATTAATCTGTTTATTTATCATTTATTATAAAGTGTGACAATGAAAATTTGAAGGTCAACTTAGTCTTGATTGGAATCATGATTAATATTTAGTTAATCATGATTAATATCTGAAAATAGTAATTTGTGATGTTTGCAGGTGTGAACCATTCTCAACATATCCTCGGACGAATGATTTGATCCATGTATCCGGTATTGAATCTCTCATACGTTTCCACGGCTCGGACAAGAACAGGTTCGATACAATCTTCATTCACAGCTACCCTCTTTCTTTTATATTTTTTATTTTAATTTCAGATTATTATTAAGTTTACCCTTTTATTGTATTTTTTTTACCATATATGCTGATGTGTCAAATAATAATTAGTTCGATAAATATATTAAATTTATAATATTAATTATATTATGTATTAATCTTTGACTGACACATCAGCATGTATGATAAGAATATACAATAAAAAGATAAATACAGATTTAAACTTTACCATCGTCCGTTTCCTTTTAGTGTTCATATTTAACTGCTTCAGAGATCCCTGAGACCAAACTTCACTCAACACTGATCAAATAGTACAAATGAAAAAAAAAAATTAGCCAGATTCGTTCGTTCGAGTTGTTCTCACGGTCAAAGATCCGGACTTGTAGGTGTAATCTAGTAGATCTAATGGTGGAGATGGACCGGATCTTACGTCCCAAAGGATCCGTTGTGGTTAGAGACTCCCCTGAAGTTATCGACAGAGTTGCTCGCATAGCTCGAGCTGTCAGATGGTCGACGACCATCCATGAACGTGAACCCGAATCGCAAGCGCGAGAGAAAATCTTGGTCGCAACAAAAAGACCCGAGAAGCTGCTTTGATCGAGAAAATCTTGGTAGGGGAGAATCTTGGAGATGGGTAGGATTAGAAATGGGAGAGAATGCAGTGAAAAAAGGTATGAATTAGGCCTCCGTATTTGTATAAGCAAATAGATTATGATGTCTCCTCATATTTCAAGGATTGACATTTGCAATATTATTATTATTATTATTATTATTATTATTATTATTATTATTATTATTATTATTATTATTATTATTATTATTATTATTATTATTATTA
>QAOC01007293.1:0-37877 GCA_003255005.1 Begonia fuchsioides | reverse complement strand
TTCGATTTTGATTTTATAAAAACTGAAATAATAAAATTATAAATTTATCTAAATGTATTTTAGTTTGGTTGTGAAACTTTTTATTAGGTTCTTGGGCAGTTCAAGTTTGTCGGATTTTAATCGGGATTGAGTCGGACTAACTAGATTTAGATTGATTATATTTATTACGTGAGTTGCTTAGGTTTTCACGGTTTTTTATTTTCAAAACTGTGACCAAACCGGAAACAGATCCAAAGAGGCTCGATCTGCATAGTTCGATTTAAACCTCAGGTATAATCGATGTAAGAATTTTCTTTTGAGCTCTTAAAATGTATATGAATAATTTTGTTGTTATAAAACGCAACTCTCTAATTAATTCAAATTACATATCATGAATATGTATATGGTGAGTGGCTTGCGAAACCCGACACAACCCTCTCGAAACCCACTTCAAACCCGCTCTAAACCCGAGGCCCAACCCGAATAAAAAACTGAATCTTAACCGAACCCAACCCGTCAGATATGAGTCGGATATGGGTCGGATATCAAAATTGATCGGATACGCTTCGGGTTAAAAATTTCTAAACCCGTACCCGCAGGATCGGTTATTTTTTAGAAAATAACCGAACCGAACCCGTGGGTCTCACCCCTAATAATTAGAGTTAAAATTGGGCTTATATTTTAAATGGGCCCTAAAAAAGGCCCATAGGCAATTGCCCACCGGATTAACAGGAGATCCCGTGTCGCTGTTCAGTGTTCTCAGTTTCTTCCGAGCGAAATTTCTGCTGTTTCTAGGGTAATTGAAATACGAACTTTGACATCGATTATTTATGAATTTATCTCCTTTTTCACGTTCTAAATCTTTGTTCGGGTTGCGATTGATCATTACTATATGGGGTTTGGCGATCGGTTGATTTGATGATTGATGTTGGTGGTTTCGATTTGTTAGGTTTTTGAAAGAGAATTGGTGAAGATGGGAGGAGGAGATCATGGACATCCCGAGGGCGGCGATTTTAGGGCCAAGGTTTGGAGCATGTCTGGCGGTCCATACTGCAGGCCTAAGCACTGGAAGCGAAACACTGCCATTGCAATGGCTGGAATTGTTCTAGTTTGCATCCCTATCGCCATGAAATCCGCCGAGCTTGAGGTATCTCTCCCTTCTCACGCTCAGATGTGGCTTTTTTTTTTGTTGTTTTCTCGTTGCATGCTGAAAGTTGCTTAATTTAAACATACCATGTAGTGATAGTTATGATTGCCCCATGGAAATTTTCTAATTCATGTATCAGCTAGTTATTTAAGATTTAAAATGGAAGCTATCAAGAATATTTAGAACATGATTAATGTGTGGAGAAACCAGTTTTAGGGGTGGAATTCAAGTGTGGCGTAGAATATTCTTGTTGAAAGAAAGAGTGTTTTTCTTAGTTGCGATGTTTGATACCTAGTCGATTAGATCCGATTGCACCCCTAGTTAGAGCAAAATCTTCTCCTTATTTTTGCAGCCGCAGGCTTGAATGCCAGCATCAGGATAAGCATAATCTTAATCTGAAGTGGTGTTAAAGCTTGTTCTTTGGGAAATCACATCCAATTTTCTCCATGATTTCCTTTTCAAAGAGATTTTTGGTGATTGAAATCTGTATATTCGACAGTTAAAACTTACATGCCTCTAAAGACGACGTTTTTCTTGCAGCAACGGCCCCATCACCCCATTCGTCCGATTCCATCACAGATTTGGTGCAAAAACTTTGGAACCAAGGACTACTGAGACTTTCCAGCGCCGCCATCGGAAAGAAACCGGCGGAGGTTTGGAATTTGTAAACTTGGTATTCAAAGAATCTCCCATTTCTCAAATGGTTGTAGAGAATTTCATGGGGTGTTGAGGGCTTGTGTTTTATCTTCATTCTAAGATTTGAATCTTGCACTCTTAAGTCTTGAGGGTGATAAATTATGACATAATGAATTTTCGTTGCTGGAGAAATTATTTGAAAGAAATATCGGATCTATAGAATCAGTCCGAATCGTTCTTGTGTAAAGCTCCCTACATGTAGACACATGAAAACCGAGCCGACCCATTAGTCCCGACTCTAACCGAAGCCTTGGGGTTGGTTCTGTTAGGCTAATAGTTGAAATTTGTGGTGTTCATGCCTGTTTTTTTGGCTTTTTTTGTAGTACTAGAAAAAGAACTACTTGGGGTTGATTCTAACCGAGCCACTCGGTTTCGGAATCACTGGAAATAAACTGATGCAGATGAAGGAAATCGCCGCCTTCCTCAGCCATGTTGGCTCCAAAACCTCTCATAAGCTCCCCTTTTTGCAGCACTTGTCCCCTAAATTGTGTAAGCATCATTGAATGCAGTGGAAGGTCTCCCAAATCCAAGCGAAGAAAACTTAATTTCCTAATCTTTTGCGAAGAAAACCTAATTTTCTCTGTTCCGGCCTCGGCATGGTTAGTGACAGTGCTTTCCGTGGTTGAAGGAGATTTCAGGTCCGTCGGAGGACTGGATTCTGCAGATCTGATTCTGCTTCGTTTCTTTCCAGATTTGATATAAGCTTCGAAGCTCATATGTCGTCCATTTCTTGGAGATTCTCGGACACAAATCGACCGGAGCTTTCCTAAGCCACCGTGCATGGAACTCGCTGTTCGAATGCCTGAGCCAGGCTATCTTGGAGGAAATGGGAGTTAGCGTCGAGCTTACACGGCAGCTTGATGGCGGCTTGGTCAAGTCTAGACATGAGAATCGTTGTCCCCATATACATCGAGTTTTAAAAAAGTCGTCAATTTAACTATAACTGCAACGGACACTTAGACACCATTAAAATTCAGTTCCTCTAATTATTATGTCTCAAGCTACCAATTCAGTTAAAAATCTTCCAATCTCGATTAAAATAAATAAATAAAAAAGAAGAACAGATATTAAAGAAGTTATAGAGAGAAGGATTTTCATGCCTTGAGGTTTGAGAGAGCTTGGAGAACAGCTTCTTTGGTTGGAAGAGCTGGAATAGCCCCTCTTTCAGTCACTGTGATTGCTCCACAGGCATTTGCAAACAGCAGAGTGTCCCTCAGCTGTTCCTCCTCCTGCATCATCAAAATCAATTTCATCTTCTTTTTTTATGAGGAACAACAACAATTCTTTGAACCGTATAAATCTAAACTGTCGCTATAACCAATACTTTTTGTCAAAGTTCTCGTGAGAAGAGTAGAAATTGCAAGCAGATTTCTATTTTTTCAAGAGTATCAGATTTACCTTATTAGCATATCCTCTTATTATACACGATGACATATCGAATTGTGACTGGTGAGCACATTTAATGTATTACAATTGAAATAATTATTTATTATACAAATCACAGCTTAATACGTCAGCGTGTACGTTAAAAAAGTATGAACTTAATTTTTGAACTTTTTTCTTTTGATTCGGAAGGTTTTATTGACTCATCATGGTGCTAATATGAAGAATCTGCAGTTTTAATTAATTCATAGGGTCTTAAGAAGAGAATCCCTATCAATAAATAATAAAGAAAACAAGAGTAACATCGCATTACACACAAATAAAAAAAAGGTAAATAGGAAATTAGGGCATGATTTTTGAGAATATTAGCAATTTTTACGTCTATTTTCATCGTTTTACCTCTATTTGTCGGGTTATTTTATGAAAGCTAGTAATAATAATCTATACACATGTTGGCAGGTATGCACTTGCATGGTCTTTCTTGAATGTATGCATATAACATACCTTGTAAAGATTTGGATTGATTTTTGAGAATATTAGCAATTTTTACGTCTATTTTCATCGTTTTACCTCTATTTGTCGCGTTATTTTATGAAAGCTAGTAATAATAATCTATACACATGTTGCCAGGCATGCACTTGCATGGTATTTCTTGAATGTATGCATATAACATACCTTGTAAAGATTTGGATTTGAAACTAGGGTGTAAAGGAATCCACCTACAAAAGCATCACCAGCGCTAGTTGTATCAACAGCATCAGCTTTCACCCCACCAACCCTTCCCTTGAACTCCTGAAAGAAAACCAAGTGAAATAAACGATAAAGTTTGTTATTTCTAGTTCGATTTATGATCATAGACTATAGTATATAGAAAAAATGTGCGGAATAAAAAGAAAAAGTTCATATATATCTAAGCATTTCAAAACTGTTTGATGCGAATAATAAACACAATAATACTATTTTAATTAAACATAGAAATACATAGAATTTTGAGATTATAAAAAATCTCCCCAAGGCTGGCTCGGCCTAGAATTTCCTATTCCATTTCTTTCATAATCACCCACAATTCCAATTCTATATTTATAATCCTTATGTATTAACTTCCCTCAACTTCTACAAACTCCTAATAACTTCTAATAATTGTACACACAAATTGCCAACGTGTCCTTTCCGTTATTTCCTAACACAGTTCGATGGAAGTATTTGATTCACTGCTTAATATTAATAATGTTTGCTCGTCAATCAAAGTTTTGGATGTTGCCATCAACCTCTTATACAACGATATTTTGCAGTTTTCCGACTGAAATTGAATTTCTTTTTCTGAGACAGTAAACTAGAGAGGACTAGCTGTACCTTGTTTTAATAACGTTGATACCCTATATTTCTAGTCTTAGTAAAGGAAATTTCGGTCTTACCTTCGTAAAGTATCGACATCCCTCTGCTCCTTCAGTAATGAGTAAGAGCTTGAGATTAGGGTGGAAGAGCTTCTTAAACACCACATCATAATCGTGAGGATCATGACCGCCTGTTAGAAATGAAACTTCTTCCTCGCTTATCTGTAAATTTCAGCTCAATTTTCCATATAGTGATAACATGATGAAAATATATGGCATCTTAAATCTGAAAAAAAGGTGTACCTTGATGATGTCAGCTTCGTTCCATATACTCATAATGCCTTTTTGAGCAGCTTCTGCAGATGGCCAAAGGGGCAATCTTAGATTGGGGTCGTAAGAGAGGATGCATCCCGCCTTTTTAGCCATGTTTATTGCAGCTAGATGAGCTGTCCTACAAGGTTCCTCAATCAAGCTAATTGATCCATAATGAAAGATAGAAGCCTGCAGAGACCATTGCATTTAGAATCTGTCAATTGTCAACTAGCATCATATCGACTACATCATGGGAGAACGTCCATCGAGATAATGATATATTTAAACTTTAGCCATTTGAGTGAAGAAAATGCTAAAACAAATCCTAGAACATTATTTAAACTTGATTTATTTTCTTTTTGATGCAGATTTTTTTTATTTAAAATCAAGAAAATAGTAAGAATACGCAGAATCTGAATCCATTTCTACAAATCAAATCCATCCACTATCAATTATCATCATAAATTTTGTGCCAAGGAGCATATCAGCACTAGGTGATAGCGCTATCATATACTTAAATTCTCGTCCATCACGACAACAATATCAATTAAAGTTATTGTTTGAGCAAAGAAAGCAGCTATCATATACTTGAATTCATCTAATGGCAGAGTAAGAAGTGTGAACTTTTTAAAAAGTTTGTTCTCCAACTTACCTTCTTGATTAAGTCTGCATCGATTTCCTTTTCCTCAAGGAGCATATCAGCACTAGGATGGCGATAAAACATGAATTCTCGTTCACCGTCATCTCTCAAAGTAACAAATGCGAGTGCAGTCCTTGCATCTGGGTGATAGCGCATCCCCGAGTTGTCGACATTGTTTTGTTTCAAAATGTCAGCTAGCATGCGTCCAAACTCATCATCTCCCACCTTGAGTTGCATGAGGTAGAAGAAACTCGATAAATCAAATTACACAAAGAAATGGTCCAATTACTAAAAAATCATCATGGGCTTGACCATGTTTTTGAGTTCAGTGATACAGAAAAAGGATGAAAATAGCAAATGATTAGGTCACAATATCACAAAAAATACTGATAATACTAAACTAAGAGAGTTAGTATCAAACTTTGCCTATAAAAGCTGAGGAGCCTCCCAGTCTTGAAATACCAACTGCAACATTAGCAGGTGCACCCCCAGGAGCTTTCTTGAAGCCCCCAGATTCTGCAAGTGAAACTCCAGCAACAGTTGGCACAAAGTCAATCAACATCTCTCCAAAACAGACCACCAGTGGCAGTTTTTTATCTTCCTCGTCTGGTTTTCTGTTGGAGGGTCCATCTCGCGACTTCGTTGATCCTAAATGCCATAGCTTGTTTCAATTGTTTTTCGAAGAATAAAAAGTTGATGAAGTATCAATTACTTCAATGAGAAGATTCAAGTTAAAGACTGAAAATCTGATAGGAATATATTGTAATATTAGAAAGGTAATTTGTATTAGTTTGTAGTAGTTATCAGAAATTAGGAGAAGTTTATAATAGTTGAGAAAAATTATTACTATATGAGAGTAGTATTAAATAGAGGTAGAGGGAGATAAATAAATGATCATTGTGGAAGTGATCAATGGAGTGGGAGGTTGAGAGCCTTCGAAATCTCTCCAAGTGTGTGCGTGTTACGTTTTAGTGTGAATAATACATAGGATCCTTTCGGTTCCTTATCAAAATCCAAATGATATTTTCATTGTTTCAAAATTAATCAATATCAAGAAGAATGGAAAACAACAGTAACCCCACACAGGATATTACTAAGACAAAACACATTGCTCAAGAAATAAAATTGAAGCAACTGAATTTTTCCAAAGCTCAATATGGGTAAGAACCCAAGATTATGAATCAAATTGAGCTGCAATCCTGATTGGAATCAGATCAAGAGCACATCAAATTTTGCATTGAAAATTTGATCCATTTTTGGAACACTTTTGCTTACAAATTCTGATTGGAATCAGATCAAATTTGAGTACCTACTATTTTCAGCATCTTAGAACAAAAAGAGATCAGCTAGTTAACTAGGAAAATCTGAATTGAAATGCAGCTAAATACCCGATAAAACCCGACAGCTATTCACAATTTACCAAGAAAAAGGTTAAGAAAAAGTAAACAAGAAACCTGCAGAGGAGTTCCTCGCAATCTTGAAGGTGCCCTTTCGGGAGCGATCGAGGGTGACGGGAAAGCAGCAGCCTGACATTTTAAGAATTCCTAGAAATGATCAAAGATTCGCAGAAACCAGAGTGTTTATATAGACGAAAACGATAATTCGCAACGAGAATCCCACTTTTTTAGCTGCGATTTCAGTTTTTCCTCCCAACTATGCCCGGCTAAGATTTTGCCATTCGCTCCGGCGCCGGCAATGTCGGGCAGCTCAAACGTCTTCATTTCAAATGATTGATCCTTGCATTCATTCTAAGTCCGGCCTATATGCGACTCCATTGCCGGCGTCTGATTTTGGAGTCCACCTTCGAGCTCCTCGGCCATGACGTCCCGTTTGCATGTAATTTTTCTCGAGAAAGTTAAATATTAAATTTAATATAAAAATAATTTGTCACACATTTTTTTTATTAATGATATATTATAGTATAAATAAATAAATTTAACACCTAAACGAAAATAAATAAATCAAATCTTCAATTATAGCTCACCCACCCACATGGCCACACATGGATCGGGGTGGGCAAACGATTAACCGGTCTGGTATTTCGAGTAGGATTCAAATATTTTTTAATCTACTCGAAATTTAAACTTTTTTGAAATATTACTTACGTGGATCTGGGTATTCCGGGTACGATCCGAGTATTTTTGAGTTTTGATAAAAAAAAAGAGAATATCATTGAAAAAATCATAAAATTAATTCTTGGGCTGGGCTGGGCTACGAGTATTAAACACGGGTATCAGATATTTTTATAATACCCGATATCTGGACTCCATACATGTTTACTTGAACCTGAAATTTATATTTTTACTCATTATCCTACTCGTACTCCGGCCCGAACCTTATGGTTTCAGGCCAACCTTAAGGTCCGGTTGGGGTTGCCCAGCCCTACACATGGACGTCCGTGTTGGGGTCAGCATTTTTGCCATAAATTTTAATTTTAAAACGTTGAAAAAATATAAAATAAATATCAAAAGATACATATTTGTTAAGAAAAAAATAGTTGTACAATTTCTATCGGTTTGGTTTCATATTAAAAAAATAAAAAATTATATTTATTATTATATTTAAATTAATTTTGTAGACACTATTAAGAATTGATTTTTAAATGTATATCGAATTTTATTTAATTTTGACTAATTTAAGTCACTGTTTATGCAGTCAAATTTCAATTTTATGATTTTTAAGAATTGAGATCAGAATCAAACTAAAACTAACGATTTCGGTCTGAATCACGTTCTCGGTCGAATTCTGGCGCTCCTAGATGATAGAGAGTGACCGAAATGCAAAGAGAGAGATTGATTAGCAAAAATTAAATGTCACTTCCATTTGAGGTGTTTTTAAAAAAATTATTAAGTTCAAGGGGTTTATTGCAAAGCAAAATATTTTGAGGCAACTTCTGCAAATGACACTAAATTTCAGGGGTAAATTGATAAAATAAGGGAGTATTATCATACGTGGCCATTTTCAGTCCAAATCATCCGCCACGTCATTGATGAGCTGGACTAAACTGAGTTTTGTTGGTTTATTAAGGTGCAGGAAAAATGGAACAGTAAATCAACTCATGTCTATCAATTTTAAAACCGGCCCTCATAGGCCTAGCGGAGTTCTGCTCTGAATGAAACTGTGTTTTTTCTTGCTCAGTGGAAATGATGCGTAGTAGGAGTTTGGTTTTCCTGGTTTTCCTGCTCCACTGATTCGTCTTCTCAGCAGGTTACTGTGAACCACAAGATCTCTTGATTCGCTCCTGGTTTGAAACTAAATACTCATCGAGCTAATTTTTTCATTCCTGAGCTTCAAATCTTCTTCTTCTTTTTCTCCTTCTTCCTTTTTTATATTGTAGCCTCAAACTAGATGCCGATCTTGGGGATATTTTGATGTATCAAGTTTAACTGAGAGTGTGTGAAGCTCAACAGAAGCTTGAAAGCAGAGCGTCTGTGCTCGTCCAGTTTATTCACTTCGTTCTTCCTCGACTTCAAATCCATGGAATCTAGTCCTCAGGTTGCTCTCTGTCTCTCTCAGCAATACACATCCACTAACAAGCTCATAATATTGGTTTAAATGAAAGCATTTTTCTAGCCATTCATAATAATCCATCATATCCGTTGTTTTAATCAGGAAACATCTGTAGATTCATTAGCTCCGTCCAACATCATCCTCTACTCTTTCTGGCAGAGCTCTTGCTATTGGCGAGTCCGTTTCGCGCTGAATCTCAAAGGTACATTTGATACCAAAATTCTGTTAGGTTACTCTGGTTCGATCTCTTTTACGATATCAGTAATCCATCTTGTAGTTTAGTGTGTTGGTGAGTAAATATATTTTCAAGTAGCTCGTGTTTGGTGGATTGACTATTAACTTATGTAATTTCTCATATATGACTGGTTCATAGGGCTTCCGTACGAGTACAGATCGGTGAACCTAGCAAAAGGTGAACAGTTAACTCCAGGTAAATGAAGTTAATTATGTATTCATTCTGAATTGTCATGTATAATTTTGATGCCAAATTTGAAAAAACCTTAAAGTGGACCTGTCTGAGTTCCAGAATTCGAGCGTTTAAACCCTCTCAAGTATGTTCCAGTGTTGGTGGATGGGGATGTGGTTCTGTCGGACTCCTTTGCAATACTTCTGGTTGGTTATCCATTGTTTTAAGGACGCTAATTCTGAGTTTTCAATGTGATTTGATTTTTTTTTTTCCATTTGTGGCAAGTATCTGGAAGAGAAGTATCATCAAATACCATTATTGCCTGCTGATCCTCAACTTAGAGCTCTTAATCTTCAGGTAATAGACTTGTGCCCTTCGCTCTATATTGAGTTCTTCACATCGCTTCTGACGATGTAACTCATAGTATTAACTAAGCAATGACAATTGAATGAGCACACTGAAAGGAAAAAGTGATTTCACCTTAAGGTTTTAAGATTCAGGTAATGGTTGTGAGGTCTTCATCTTTAATGGAGTTTCCTTACCTTATTTGAGGATGGATTTTGTTTGTCTGCAGCGTAAGGTCATGGGCTAGTATTGTTTTCTTTATTGTTGTTTGTATATTTGATGAAATTCTTGTTAGAACGATAATTTCATCAACGGTTATGCATTCCATGATGAGGAACCAGATTTGTTGATGCTGTTATGAGTCCCTAAAGGTTGCAATAAGTAACTTAGTATTAATTAGTTATCTCCATTTATTGATGGAAGTTGCTGAATCCTATCACAGGTTGCGAGTGTGGTTGCCTCTAGCATAATTAATTTTACTAATATTTTTAAATAGTCAATCAATATTTAGTTTTTTAGATATTACTATTTTCCAATTTATGTTTATTTTTATTTAATTTTTAGTCGTATTATACTTATTTTTAATAGAGGTGATCATTGGTTGGTTCGATCCAGTTTTATCCTCATAGGCCTAGCGGAGTCCTGCTCTGAATCGAACCGTGTTTCTTCTTGCTCAGTGGAAAGGATGCGGTACTTAGAGACATCTGTAGGAGTTGAGTTTTCCTTGTACCATAAAGGGGAATCCCTCCCCCCAAGGAAAGAGTTTGGTTTTCTTGCTCAACTGATTCGTCTTCTCAGCAGGTTACTGTGAACGACAAAATCTCTTGATTCGCTTCTAGTTTGAAACTAAATACTCATGGAGCTAATTTTTTCATTCCTGAGCGTCAAACCTTCTTCTTCTTTTTCTCCTTCTTCCTTTTTTATATTGTAGCCTCAAAATAGACGCCGATCTTGGGGATATTTTGATGTATCAAGTTTAACTAAGAGCGTGTGAAGCTCAACAGAAGCTTGAACGCAGAGCGTCTGTGCTCGTCCAGTTTATTCACTCTGTCCTTCCTCGACTTCAAATCCATGGAATCTAGTCCTCAGGTTGCTCTCTTTGTCTCTCTCAGCAATACACATCCACTAACAAGCTCATAATATTGGTTTAAATGAAAGCTCATTTTTCTAGCAATTCATAATAATGCATCATATCCGTTGTTTTAATCAAGAAACATCTGTAGATTCATTAGCTCCGTCCAACATCATCCTCTACTCTTTCTGGCAGAGCTCTTGCTGTTGGCGAGTTCGTTTTGCGCTTAATCTCAAAGGTACATTTGATACCAAAATTCTGTTAGGTTACTCTGGTTCGATCTCTTTTACGATATCAGTAATCCATCCTGTAGTTTAGTGTGTTGGTGAGTAAATATATTTTCAAGTAGCTCGTGTTTGGTGGATTGGCTATTAACTTATGTAATTTCTCATGTATGACTTGTTCAAAGGGCTTCCGTACGAGTACAGATCGGTGAACCTAGCAAAAGGTGAACAGTTAACTCCAGGTAAATGAAGTTAATTATGTATTCATTCTGAATTGTCATGTATAATTTTTATGCCAAATCTTGAAAAACCTTAAAGTGGACCTGTTTAAGTTCGAGAATTCAAGCGTTTACACCCTCTCAAGTATGTTCCAGTGTTGGTGGATGGGGATGTGGTTCTGTCGGACTCTTTTACAATACTTCTTGTTGGTTATCCATTGTTTTAATGGACGCTAATTCTGAGTTTTCAATGTGATTTGATTTTTTTTCCATTTGTGGCAAGTATCTAGAAGAGAAGTATCATCAAATACCATTATTGCCTGTTGATCCTCAACTTAGAGCTCTTAATCTTCAGGTAATAGACCTGTGCCCTTCGCTCTATATTGAGTTCTCCACATCGCTTAGGACGATGTAAATCATAGTATTAACTAAGCAATGACAATTGAATGAGCACACTGAAAGGAAAAAGTGATTTCACCTTAAGGTTTTAAGATTCAGGTAATGGCTGTGAGGTCTTCATCTTTAATGGATTCTCCTGACCTGATTTGAGGATGAATTTTGTTTGTCTGCATTGTAAGGCCATGGGGCAGTGTTGTTTTCTTTATTGTTGTTTTTAAATTTGATGAAATTCTTATTAGAACGATAATTTCATCAACCGTTATGCATTCCATGATGAGGAACCAAATTTGTTGATGCTGTTATGAGTCCCTAAAAGTTGCAATAAGTAACTTAGTATTAATTAGTTATCTCCATATATTGATGGAAGTTGCTGAATCCTATCACAGGTTGCGAGTGTGGTTGCCTCTAGCATACAACCTCTGATTATGTTGGGCTTGCTGGTAGATTTTACTTGCATATAATTAATGACTCTGTTTATGGATCAGAATAATCTTGGTTGTTTTAAACTTTTATAGAAATCTATTGAGGAAAAAGTCGGTCTTGAAAAACAACAACGGTGGGCTCAGTCCACCATAGAAAAAGGTTTTTCTGGTAAATCTCTCTCTCTCTCTCTCACTATGGAAAAATTGTGGGTCTGAATATCCATCCTAATTAATTGTGAAACAACTATAATCGAAATTTAGTTTCCTTATTTGATTTCCTCACTTGAATAATGAATATTAGTTTCCTAGATCATTATTTCCTCCTGTATTCTTTTCCTATTTGGGTCTTTTTGGATAATGAATAGGTCTAGTCATGTTCTTGTAAGACAGTAAGAAATTTATCCAAGAATTCTTATGTAATTTAGTTTCTCTTCTTGAAACTCAGTGAAATCGAGACTCGCTAGCTTAGTTTTGTCACACTTCAAAAAAATGATACGTACTAAATTGCGATGGGAATCGGTCATCATAAACGCATAAGCTCGAGCTCAATTGGTGAGAAATGGAATATGAAAAAAAAAGAAGACTTGGTTTTAATTTACTCTCGAATAATTAATTTTACTAATATTTTTAAATAGTCAATCAATATTTAGTTTTTTAGATATTACTATTTTCCAATTTATGTTTATTTTTATTTAATTTTTAGTCGTATTATCCTTATTTTTAATAGAGGTGATCATTGGTTGGTTCGATGCAGTTTTATCCTAAAATAGAGTCAGAATCTGAATTCACGATTTTGGATTTCTGGAACAGGCAATGGAACAAAAGATTTCGATTTCGTTCTGGTTTTAACTTGGTTTTATTTTATATTTAAAAAAAATTATATAAGAGTAAATTATATATTTTTTGATATTTAATTTTATGATTTATATTAAATTTTATTAGTTTTGAGTCAGGTTTTATTCAATTTTAAAACATTTTTGACATATGGTTTCGGTTTTGATTTCATAGGTTTTGTTTTACCCCACCAGTAATCGAATGGTTGTACATGAAAAAAAGATGAGAATTGGAGAATTAACGTTGAATAAACGATCTTCAATGCTTTGTTTTTGAGTCTAGATACGTATTCCAAGTTGTGTGGAATGAATAGGATAGCATGGAGCGGGTATAATTTAACGAACATAGACTTGAAAATTAACAAAAATCGAAGTGTTAGCAATGGTCTGAGCGTTTTATTTTGAAAATTAAAATTAGAATAAGAATAAGAATTAGAATTAGAATTAGAATTAAATGTGAAAATCAGATCAGATCGACCTTTCAAACTGGCTATTTGGGTCGAATATATTGTTTTTTAAGTTAAAAGAATCGTTCTGAATCCAAACTGAAGCTACCATTATACGATCAAATTTTACAGGAACTGACTCGTCAGATCGTATCGGATAACCGACCAGATCTAAAATTTTTGAGAAATAATTGAATTTTAAATAGTTTGAGTCGATTATTGCATGTTTGAATTTTATAAAAATAAATGTGAATCAAATCAAAACCAAATCAAATTTTTTTGTCGGATATGGAACTGATTCAAACTGGCTATTTGGGTCAAATATATTGGTTTTTAAGTTAAAAGAATCGTTATGAATCCAAACTGAAGCTACCATTATACGATCAAATTTTACAGGAACTGACTTGTCAGATCGTATCGGATAACCGACCAGATCTTAAATATTTGAGAAATAATTGAATTTTAAATAGTTTGAGTCGATGATTGCACGTTTGAATTTTATAAAAACAAATGTGAATTCAAATCAAAACCAAATCACATTTTTTGTCGGATCTGGATTGAATTAGTTATCTAGTTAATTTTAGTTCGGATTTAATTGCATAAACCCTGACACATCGGATCATATTTATTTTCTAACAAAATCTGTCCCGACCTCACAATTCCCAACTAGTTATTTTACTATGTATTAGGAAAATTGAAAATTCATTCTTATTTAAATTAGGGAGACATCAACCAAAGAAATTAATAGAAATAAACAAAACTTTAAATTAAGATAAATTTAAAATATTTTTAAATAATATTTTTATTACAATTAAGGGTTTGGTCGTCTCGATTCCATCCTTGGTCTTCGATCTTTGCCCCACCCTCTTTTTCAGCGTCAAAAACCTTCTATTTCAGCTCTCGGTCATCTGTAATGGCATCTGGGCCTGGTTCGTTAGTTGCACCAGGCATCACTGCGGTGTCCACCCATGGCGGCCGATACGTTCAGTACAACGTGCGGGAATCACTTTGAAGTTTCCAGTAAGTACCAACCGCCTACTCGACCGCTCGGGAGAGGTGCTTATGGTTTTGTCTGGTGAGAATCGTGCTCTGTTTTTTTTATCGATTTATGTGGATTGTTTCGAAAGCTTGGTAAATGTTTGATTGATTTGCTGAGAGGCAGAGAATTGGTTGGTTTTGTGGGTGAAAGAGATCTGTGCTCTTGTTGATTTCGTTGCCCTAATTTGTTTCAAGTAATACTAAGGAAAAAATTGTAATGTGTGTTTACTTTTTCACTGTTTTCAGTGATCATGAATTTAATTTTTCAAGTGAATCCTTCTTCATGTAAATTTATCTGCCTTTGTTGGAGAATAATGTTTTTTCAGCTCTGAGAGCTGGATCATACTCCTTTCTGTGCCGATAATCAAACGTTATCTATATTTTATTGTTCTTCATAATTAATCCTTCAATCTGCTAAAAGAAAATGAGTTTTCTAGCTCTAAACTGGGGATCTTCTTCATAATTTCTATCACTTTCTTGATGATTGATCTTCGGATAAGATATCATACTTGTCAATTTAAAACATTTCGCATCCCGCATCCCGATCGACAACCCGATGCTCTGCCTCATTCCTGAATTTGATTGTCCACTCCCGTTCCGATTTCCGATTTCAATGGCATAAAGATCGCTTCTTCTGGCGATCTCGGTTGTCTGTTTTTTTTATCCGATTTCAATTTATGTTTATTTTTAAATTTTTGGTCGTATTATACTTATTTTTAGTAGAGGTGATCATTGGTTGGTTCGATCCAGTTTTATCTTAAAATAGAGTCGGAATCTGAACTCACGATTTTGGATTTCTGGAACAGGCATTGGAACAAAAGATTTCGATTCCGTTCCGGTTTTAATATGGTTTTATTTTATATTTAAAAAAAATTAAAATATAATAGTAAATTATATATTTTTGATATCTAATGTTATGATTTATATTGTAGCCTCAAACTAGACGCCGATCTTGGGGATATTTTGATGTATCAAGTTTAATTGAGAGCGTGTGAAACTCAACATAAGCTTGAACGCAGAGCGTCTGTCTCGTCCAGTTTATTCACACCGTTCTTCCTCGACTTCAAATCCATGGAATCTAGTCCTCAGGTTGCTCTCTCTATCTCTCTAAGCAATACACATCCACTAACAAGCTCATAATATTGGTTTAAATGAAAGCATTTTTCTAGCCATTCATAATAATGCATCCTATCCGTTGTTTTAATCAGGGAACATCTGTAGATTCATTAGCTCCGTCCAACATCATCCTCTACTCTTTCTGGCAGAGCTCTTGCTGTTGGCGAGTCCGTTTCGCGTTGAATCTCAAAGGTACATTTGATACCAAAATTCTGTTAGGTTACTCTGGTTCGATCTCTTTTACGATATCAGTAATCTATCTTGTAGTTTAGTGTGTTGGTGAGTAAATATATTTTCAAGTAGCTCGTGTTTGGTGGATTGACTATTAACTTATGTAATTTCTCATGTATGACTGGTTCTTAGGGCTTCCGTACGAGTACAGATCGGTGAACCTAGCAAAAGGTGAACAGTTAACTCCAGGTAAATGAAGTTAATTATGTATTCATTCTGAATTGTCATGTATAATTTTGATTGCAAACTTGAAAAACCTTAAAGTGGACCTGTCTGAGTTCCAGAATTCGAGCGTTTAAACCCTCTCAAGTATGTTCCAGTGTTGGTGGATGGGGATGAGGTTCTGTCGGACTCCTTTGCAATACTTCTGGTTGGTAATCCATTGTTTTAATGGACGCTAATTCTGAGTTTTCAATGTGATTTGAATTTTTTTTCCATTTGTGGCAAGTATCTGGAAGAGAAGTATCATCAAATACCATTATTGCCTGCTGATCCTCAGCTTAGAGCTCTTAATCTTCAGGTAATAGACTTGTGCCCTTCACTCTAGATTGAGTTCTTTACATCGCTTCTGACGATGTAAATCATAGTATTACCTAAGCAATGACAATTGAATGAGCACACTGAAAGGAAAAAGTGATTCCACCTTAAGGTTTTAAGATTCAGGTAATGGCTGTGAGGTCTTCATCTTTAATGGAGTCTCCTGACCTGATTTGAGGATGGATTTTGTTTGTCTGCATTGTAAGGCCATGGGGCAGTGTTGTTTTCTTTATTTTTGTTTTTAAATTTGATGAAATTCTTGTTAGAACGATAATTTCATCAACCGTTATGCATTCCATGATGAGGAACCAGATTTGTTGATGCTATTATGAGTCCCCAAAAGTTGCAATAAGTAGCTTAGTATTAATTAGTTATCTCCATATATTGATGGAAGTTGCTGAATCCTATCACAGGTTGCGAGTGTGGTTGCCTCTAGCATACAACCTCTCATTATGTTGGGCTTGCTGGTAGATTTTACTTGCATATAATTAATAACTCTGTTTATGGATCAAAATAATCTTGGTTGTTTTAAACTTTTATAGAAATCTATTGAAGAAAAAGTCGGTCCTGAAAAACAACAACTATGGGCTCAGTCCACCATAGAAAAAGGTTTTTTTGGTAAATCTCTCTCTCTCTCTCAATATGGAAAAATCGTGGGTCTGAATATCCATCCTTATTAATTGTGAAACAACTCTAATCGGAATTTAGTTTCCTTATTTGATTTCTTCACTTGAATAATGAATATTAGTTTTCTAGTTCATTATTTCCTCCTTTATGCTTTTGCTATTTGGGTCTTTTTGGATAATGAATAGGTCTAGCCATGTTCTTGTAAGACAGTAAGAAATTTATCCAAGAATTCTTATTTACTCTCTCAGATTTCTCTTTTTTTTTTTCAAATTCACAAGTCCTTGCTTCTTTCCCTCCTCTCTTCTAGTACTAAATCTATCTTGCTTCAATAAGATGCACTAAGTCTAACTTTTATGTACTAATTGCTAAATGGTATCGTTAAATCTTCCATTAAATGAGATAAAAATAAGTTTAATGGTGTAAAGGAGAATTTATATATTTCTTGACACCAGCAATTAATGTTTACCTTTTTCATCACTTTTTAGTCAGAATATGCCTTATACATAAATACCAATTTTCAAGAACAGCTATTAGGATAACAATTTGTTCATATTTATTTTATTTAATAATAGGTGTACGATTTTAATTTTTCCATGTTTATTTGCTTTCCCCAGAACAAGCAAGTCTCTTCTGAAACTGTCTAATATACAATCAAACTAGTAAAATGATTTAAGTTGTTCTGAGAAGACTTTGATCTGACATTTTATTTACAAAATTGAAGTGAATGTGAAGGAATTTAACATAAAAGTCTATGTTGATAAAACAAAGCCAGTAAAGATTACTGAACTATCGGGACTTTTTCTTTTTGGTTGCAGCTCTAGAGAAATTGCTGAAGAATTTTGCTGGAACTTATTCCACTGGGGAAGAATTGTATCTGGTCTCTTTATATTCTTATTTTCCCTTAAGAATGAAACTCATTAAGAAAAGAAATAGATACTTCCTTACAACGATATCAAGCAACTAGCGAATGGTCTTATCATCCCATAGAATTTTTTTTTTCTGGTCGTTAAACTTAGCTTTAGCGTTCTGTCCGTGCAGCTTTTGTTCTTGTTTTTGCCAGAAAACGAAGTTCAATAGTTTTTCCAACCCTTAGTGGAATAGATTGTTTCATCGTCTAAAAGTGCTGATTACCTAGGAACAACAAATGAATCATTCTCTTACTTCTTTGGAGGCAGCACCTTAATTGAAATTGTTTCCTTGTAGGCTGATGTATTCTTGGCCCCCCAGATTGCTGTTGCAGTTGCCTTGGTAAAAACTGACATGGTAATGCATTTACGCGGTCCGTTCTCTTCTCCGTAGCATTCCCTTTTGAAGCTTTTAAGTTGTTTTCGCAAGTAGGTATTCTTAATTTTGTCTCCTAAAATCTTAATCGTTATGCTATAATCGTCAAGATCCCCCACGAGCAACATACTCGAATCCGTTAAATTGCCTAGAATTGGGTTTCGGATAACATTGTCTAAGTGTTTGCCTATTATCGACTTTTAGGGTCATATAATTTCTAACAAATCTTTGTCTTCGTCCTTAGTCTCTCTTTGATCATAGGACCTCCATGATAATTGTTGGTACTGTTGAAATTGGCAAACCGACCCCTGATGGACATTTGTGTGTGGGTATCGCTGTCCTCCCTTTGTTGAGAGTCGTGGACAGCTGAGTTGGGGTTGAGCCGTTCGCTCCCAACGGAGCGGACGACGATACCCATAAGCAGACATTCGCTCATGGTCGGTTTGCTGTTTTCGAATTCCGGTTGCATTTTTGCCTATTTTTCCGTATTTTGACGGCCAATTTACGATCTACCCAATATTATACGTTATAGACATTTTCACGACGATGATTTATGCTCGTCTTTTTCTTTTATTCGTTCCATGTAAAACATGAATTTGAAAACCTCCATTGTATCTCATTAACGAGTTCATGGCTTGTTATGTGCAGTCCAAGTTCCCCCTTTTAGAAAGGATGTTTGAATCGTACAAGACTTTACCGGAATTCCGAGCTTCGCATCCCGATCGACAACCCGACGCTCTGCCTCATTCCTTAATTTGATCGTCCACTCTCGTTCCGATTTCAATGGCTTAAAGATCGCTTCTTCTGGTGATCTCGGTTGTCTGCAAAAACAAAAGGTTAACTCTTCCCGACTTTGATAATTATTAATAAGAGCACTGTCCAATATTCCGAGGAAGGATAGAGTGCATGTATCGGTAATTTTGTTTAGTCGAAAATGATTTTCGGTAGAATGATTTCTCGACTTGAATCCAACCCAAATCCCTATAGTTCGATAAAAGTAATTCTTACCCGATCTTTATCAACTTGGTATCGACCGTCTCGAAACTTAGTGAAATCGAGACTCGCTAGCTTTGTCGAACTTCAAAAAATGATACGAACACCGGAATCGGTCATTGTAAACCCATAAGCTCCAGTTCAATTAGTCGATAAGTAGATTAAGGGCAAAAGAAAACTTGGTTTTAATTTACTCTCAAATAATTAATTTACTAATATTTTTAAATAGTCAATTAATAATTAGTTTTTTAGATATTACTAGGAGTTATTTTTGGATTTATGCCAATTTTTATTTTGTTTTTGATCAGATTATACTTACTTTTAGTAGCGTGTGCACGAGCTGATTCGTCCCAGTTTTATCCCGAAATTGAAACTCACGATTTTGGATTTCTGAAACCGGAACTAAAGGTTCCGGTTTTGTTCTGGTTTTAACTCGGTTTTATTTTATATTTTTAAAAAAATTAAAATATAAGAGGAAAATATATATTTTTATAAATAATTTATGAATTTATATCAAATTTTATTAGTGTTTATGTTGAGTTTTGCTCGATTTTATAACTTTTTTGACTCACGGTCCCAGTTTTGGTTTCATGGATTTTTACTCTTAAAAATTGACATCAGCTTATAAATCACGATTTTTTAAAAATTAGAATTAACATTGGATTAAAATCGGCAGTTTCTGTCCAGTTTACGATTCTGGTTCGGTTTTGCCTACCCCTAATATTTAGGCATTTTTTATCCATGGTCCGGTTCTTTGTGGTTTTTTTACCTCCAAAAACTGAACCAAATCATAAATCATGCTGGTTTAAAAATCAAAAGTGGAAATGGACTAAAATCGAGAGTTTCGGTTTTATTTTACCCACCCTTAATCGAACAGTTGTACGTGAAAAAAAAGGGCATTGGAGAATTAACGCTGAATAAATGATCTACAATGCCTTGTTTGTGGTCTAGAATACGTATTTCAGTCGTGTGGAATGAATAGGATGACATAATGAACGGCGGGGATCTTCACCGGGGTTTTTCAACACCAAACCGCTCTCTCTATCTCTCTCTTGTTTTTGCGTTGAATTGGCTGCTCCAAACCGATCTTCTCAGGAATTTCGCAAGGTCTTTGGAATCTGTTTGTTTTTCTTTTTAGTTTGTCGATTTACTGATTTCTGTGAGTTGCTCAACTCTTTTTCAGCTCAGGAAACTTGGACTTTATTATTTTCTTTCATGATTAGAAGTAATTAAGAGGAGTCGTTAAATCAGATCCTTCAATTGAATGTGGTCGGCTGTATATCTTATCTGATTTTAAGGAAGTTTCTTGATGCCGACAGATTTTGATTTTTAGCAAACTTTCATCCAAATACGTATTTCCCATCACATGAGCTTATTCATAGCAGTTAATAAGTTTGCTTGGCTTGGTGTATGTATGACTAGAGAAATTGTTCTGTCATCCCAGTTAATAAGTTGGTGTGATAGCTGAGAATCAAGTCCAACTCTATGGAAAAAAAGGGTTGAATTTGTTTGATTTTTTTCACCTCCTTGAACATGGTTTCTCTCTTCTGACATTTTCTATTAGTAACCATCAAATCAGGTGGTTTGAGAAAGTAAATAATGGAACCTGGTTGATTTACCTGAAAACTGACTTACATGAAGCATGGTTGCAGTTTTGAATTTGTTTGGTTTCTCCCAAGACTTTTGGATGATTATTGGTTCTTTCTTCACAAAAACGAGCAAATCGGTCTGGTCAAGTTTATGTCTGAACTCGAGCAGAACTGCTTATAACACCCCAAACCTTGCCTTGTCCTCTTCTTTCTTCAGGTGAATGTAATGTCATTGCTATGACTTTGAGACTTTCAGTTTCATTTTTCAATGCTGTTTTCCGCTTCTGCAGGTTTGTCACTACTTTATGCAACTGCTCTCTCTCCTTTCCGAATTCCTTCATCGCACCGCAAACTCTTTTAACCACTAGTCGCGAAACCTTCATGGAGTTTTCCAACCACAAGAGTGGATTCTCTTCCACTTCATTTGCGACATCCAGTACAAGGTCAGTGCTTTATTTCTTCCATCAGACAGGAGTTCTATTCCTTCTTATTTGATTCACCAGAATTTCGATTTCTCGGCAACTAAATGAAAGGTAGTAATCCTATTATCAGAAAACTGGATGACATTTTTTACCTTTTCATTATCTTGCATTAGGGGAGGGAGGGGAAGAGGAGGTTCAGATGCAGCATATGGGAAAGAAATAATGGGAGGACAAGGAAAACAATTTAGCCCTGGCAAAGATAAAATTGATGCTCTCGGTAGACTGATGTGAGTTACCCCACTGTTGTATATTTCATAATTCGTCTAATGCCATGAAACATTTTGCACTGCAATTCTGAAATTTTTTGATGCTGCATGTGATTTTGCAATTCAATCCCCGCTATGAAATTTCATGTCAAATTTTATTGACCCACATTGGTAGGGATCTGAAGTTGGGGTTTGGTTAGGTTCTTAATAAATACTTGTGAATACAGTGAATACTTCCTGTACTGTCCCTCTTTTTGTGCTTTATTTAACTTAGATTTTGTTTCATATATATAATGGACATCTTGAATCAACTGAGGTAGTTGGTGTCGAAACTCCAGCCAGTAATGAATTTTGTGCTTATGAGAATCAAATAGAACGTCATGACATGCTTTACATTTGTGCAAGGTTTTCCTTTTGATTAGTTCATGCATTTGGTAATGATTAATTTTGCTTTTGCTTGTGATTGCTTTAGGACACGCATTTTGCGCCATATGGCTTCTGAGTTGAACTTGAATATGCGAAGCAATGGCTATGTTGAAGTTCAAGATTTGCTCAAGTTGAATATGAAAACATTTGCCAATATTCCATTAAGATCGCACACAATTGATGATGTTATGGAGGTTGGTTTAATAAAGTTCTTTTCAGGATTATTTGAGTCTTCTCCTACACCAAAGTCAACTTGGGACAGCATCTTCCTCTAATTTTGCTTCCATCCAATCCTTATGTTCAGCATGTTTTTTCAAGATTTTAATGAAAAATCTTAAAATATTACTCTTAGCCATCATATATCTTGGAGAACACGATTTAATGGGATTTTACGTCTCTTTGTTTCTCAATTCAGGCTGTCCAAAAGGATAACAAGCAGAGGTTCAGTCTCCTCGAGGAAAATGGAAAGCTTTTTATTCGCGCGAATCAAGGTCACACATTAACTGTGAGTGGTAGTGCATCGAATGGACATCAAAATTGATCTTTTATTCACTGTTTTGAGATATTGGGTGGAAAAAACATCACAAAAAGACCGATAAACTGCTTCCTTCAGATTAGGAAAAATCAAGAAACAATACAACTCCTTAAAGAAGGTTAATTTAAAAGGTCATACTAACACGTTCTATTATCCACTCATAGATACAATCTCCGAAAAGCCTGGAGCTAAATTTTCTTTTCCCATTAAAAAAATTTCATGCTTCCGTTGCAGGCTGTTCGATCTGAGAGCTTGTTAAAGCCTATTCTTTCTGCTGAAGAAGTTTCGGGTGCAAAATATTTTTATTTTTCTTTCATCGATTCATTTCTACAATATCGTTTAGTTTTTTCTAATGTTCCAAGCCTGTGATTTGCAGTCTGTGTACATGGGACTTACAAGAAGAATCTGAATTCCATTTTGGAATCTGGCTTAAAAAGAATGAAAAGATTGCATGTCCATTTCTCGTCCGGATTGCCTACAGACGGTCAAGTAATCAGCGGTATGTTCTACAGTCACAGTGCTTCGTAATTTAGCTTTTCCCCCATGAACTACGGCAACACATTAATTATAAATTAAAAATTCTGACGAGATAGTTTTTCCCCGCTAATACATGTAAGCATAGGATACACACACAGATGTGTGTATATATACATAGAATCTCCTTATATATATACATAGAATCTCCTTATATATATATATATATATGTATCGATAATTATAAGTGTATCTTCTTAGCATATCTTCTCATAATAATTCTGACGTGTCGAAGTGTAATTAGTGTAATAAGTAGAAATAAATATTATCTACACAAGCACATGCATATATAGATAAGTAGTTTTATGTTATTTTTTTAACATATATTCTTACTGTATATGTTGACATGTAAAATTGTGATTTGTATAATAAATAATTATTTAATTATAATATATTAAATGTATTTTAACTATATAATAAAAAAGTAGGTTATAAATATAAACACATTACTTATATATATATATATATATATATATATACATATATGATGTATCTATGTATGTATGTATGTGTGTGATTGTTTGGTCAAAAGTTTTGTTCTTGCTGGGGAGTAGATTATGGATAATTGATTTATGTTCCAGGTATGAGAAGAGATGTAAACGTTTTGATCTTTCTTGACGTGGGAAAAGCTCTTCAAGGTATGATCTGGTTTTTTTCACATTTCTAACTATTTTATTTATTACTCGGATCCAATTAACGCATTTCTTTTGTTCGTTCTTCATCCGTGGATGAACGAACTTGTCAGATGGAATGAAGCTTTACGTTTCGGACAATAACGTCATTCTTACCGAAGGGTTCGACGGTGCTGTGCCGGTTAAGTACTTGAAAACGATCGAATCGTGGCCCGATCGACAAATTATTCCTTTTTAATCCGGGTAAAAACTATTTCTACTTTGTATTTATCACGATTTTTGGCGTTTGGAAGATCTACAATTTAGAATCTCTCATTAAATTACTATTTCGTTAAATTTAATTTGGTTATACGATACTTTTCGATGTAATCAGGTATTTTTACTCGAGTCATTCAGCTCGATGGCCTCTTCATAAATACTAAAGTTGAAGTGCTCATCGCTTGGCTTGGTACGATTCTCGGCTTTGTTTTTTTCATCTGTTTATTGTCGTAACGGGATCGATGCTAGCTTGGGTCTATTCTCGTACAATTGACGGCCCGGTTTAAATGTGAATTTACTCTCTTAACTATTAGTACTTATAGATGATATTTTAGATGTTAATGGACGACCTTGAATTTTATACGAGTTGGTAACGATGTTCATCGATTGACTCGATTCGATTGACATTCTCGTCAATGTCTTTTTTTTCGTTGTTAATTGATGAAAGTTGTTAAATTGAATTGATCGATATTGTTAAATGCGCATATCAATGATTTTTTTTCAATTTCTAAACAACCGAACACTCATTGGACATGAGTCGGTTTAGTCTGATTCTACCTTGCTTCCGAACCAATTTTGAGTTCCGACTCTCGAAATGAAAACCAATTGAGTTGGTTTTTTATTGGTTAAAAAACCGAACCAAACCTTTCGATGGACTGAATACTCGGCCGCAACACCTTAAAACGGCGGAGCCTGAAGTGCCATAAGTCCGATGTGTTTATTTTGGCCTTCTTCGTAGGGATATACAAAATTAGATCCGATTATTATTATATTTTAATTTTTTAAAATATAAATTAAAATAGCAAAATCTGATTCAAATTATTTTTGATATTAATTTTAAAATTGATTATAAATTTAATTAATTAATTAATATTCAATTTAAGTATAATAAAAAAAATATTATTATTATATTTAAATTTTTTAAAATATAAAATAAAATAAAATAAAATAAATTCTAATTTTATTTCCCGATTTTCTTCCCTCCAACCCTGTCTTCTGCTCCGATAGGCGCTACTTTTTCGTCTCGACGACCAAACCTTGCCTCCATTGAGAGACAGAGAGGGACTCTGGATAATATGAGAGTTAGCAATGGCCTGAGCGTTTTCAGAGGTTCCATGGCGCTCTTGGCTCCATCCAAATCATCTACTGCCGCTTCACAGGCCTCCGCCGCCGCAGCAAAGTTAGCCAATGAGTCAATCGAAAAACCGAAGCCCAGGGCCCGAGCGAAGTCCAAAAATCCAACGACTTCTTCTTCTTCTTCAGCTGCGGAAAAACCTAAATCTAAGAAAGAGCCGACTCAACCTTTCGGTATTCTGAAAGTAGTTCCAGTCTCTCCAGCTTTGGCAACGTTCTTGACGTTTCGGAGGCTTCTAGAACCCATGCCGTCAAGCAGATCTGGTCCTACATCAAACTTCACGACCTTCGGGTTTTTTCTTCGTTTGCATCCCTGTCTCCTCTCTTCTCTTCTTCGGCTTATTGTAAATTTAGGTGAACCAAACATTATGCTTTGCTGTTTATTCAGTTTGGCCTTCATTCACTTTTCCTGAATCATGGATTAACATTGTCGGTCGAGTTATATTTAGATTTTAATCTGATTTCATTTTATATTTAAAAAATTAAAATATAATAATAAAATATTTTAATTCGATTTAATAGTTTTTTCTTTTAAAAATTGGCACAAATTTATAAATCATGATTTTTTAAAAATTAAAATCTAATTCCGGTCCAGTTTATGGTTCTGATCCGGTTTTGCTTACCTCTAAATTTCATGTCCTTTGCTATCTTCATTTGCAATCTCTTCTCTTGCATTGCGATATAAAAATTAGTGTTGTCAGATCTTTAACGAGATATGATCATCCATGTTAGATGTGATTTTGAAACGATCGATCGCGGGAAAAAATGGCATCGTTTTGGTATGGAAATTAATTTTATTTATTTAAAAATTAGTGTTGTTAAATTTAATTATTCAAAAACTTGAAAGATATAGATAGAAAATTTTTTATCATAAATTCAATTTTTTTAAAATTTTAAAAAATCGTAATTTATGTGTCAGTTCTGATTTTTATGAGAAAAAAATTGTAAAACCGAAATCAAAATCGTAGGTTAAAAAAGTTTTGAAAATCAAGTAAAATTCGATCAAAACCCTAATAAAATCTAATAAAAAATTTAAAATTGGTTATAAACTCACCCAATTACTTAAAATTTGATCAAAATATAATAAAATATATATATTTTATTGTTATATTTTAATTTTTTAAAATATAAATAAAATCAAGTTAAAACCATAATAACAGCAATAAAATAGTTGGTTCCGATGCCGATTCTAAAAATCAAGAACTGTGAGTTCTCGTTCTAGTTCTATTTTTGAAAAAAATTGGGTCAGATTGACTTGTACCTACTCTTACTCTAAAAGACTCAATCTATCAAAATTTGAATAAAAACTAAGGAAAATCAAAATAAAACCTAGTTACAAAAAAAAAAAAACAAAAAGATAGCATCCATTTTGATCAAGAACCAACCTTGCCAAAACTTTAGAACCATGGGGCACGGTCGACGATTCCAAACAAAGGTAGAACAAGACCAAACCGACTCATTCCCTAGTGACATGTGTTTCATATTAACAAAGCACGAGCTATAGGAAGAAGAGTTCGGATCTATGTATCATTATTTTGAAATTTATGAGATTAGTTCGATTTTCATACTCGAGCTTATTCTAATTGTATTTAAGGTAAATATGCTATAGTATTTTAGACAACAAATCGATAAATTTATTTAACTTGACTTGTACCCAATAAAGGCGAAATCTCTCGCTCTCAGGGCCCTCACATCTCGGCCTGACAATTTGTGAGATGATTAAATCAAGGTGACTCAGCGGCCCAGAGTTATGAGGTCTTTACCTGATCTCCCAAGGAGCTACCACAACATTAAATGTATTATTTAACTTGACTTAATTCCAAGCGGAAGGGGCAGACTAGATCCATCTCCATCCTAAGAGCGGATCTTTGAATCGTATAAATCCGCTACCTGTACCCAAAATTCATATCAAGCTCATTACCATACACTTCAAATCTTTCGATTTTTCGTACAGTACCCTCAAAGGAATCAGAATTGAAGAGGGTTATCGAATAATAAAGGACAATAGATCAGTGTTAAAAAATTCTAAACGCTTAAGGTGATGTATAGTAAATCAAAAAGTTCGAGGTACGGTTGTCAAAAAAATCATTTAAGGTATCTGATAAAAATACTCTAAATGTTCAAGGTGTCTAGTGAAATTAACATTTTTTTACGTTGATAGAAATTTTTTACGCATTAAGAATACTTTTAATTTGTTTAATGTTGATAGTGAAATGCCCTTTAGACTTGTTATTAACTTTACCATCTCTGAACCGACTAAGCTATGTCCGTGCGGGCGAAATGCCCTTTAGACTTAATTGAGAAATGAGAGTTCTTGACGAATTCTTGATTTTATTTTTTTAGATTAATTGACTTTAAAGTTTGACAAATACGAGCACGGTCGTGATTCTTAGTTTACACTTGACAATTGCTTTCTATTCTAACTTCACTTCTTTGAACGATAGAAGGTTATGTCGTAACTGAACACGTCAAGAATATTTTAAAAGACGATTATCAGTGGAAACATATTTTTCAACTGGCATTTAAAATTTTTAATTTATCAATTGACATCTTACAGTATTCCTATTTTTCAACTTACTCATTAAAATTTTAATTTATCAATTGACACCTTGAAGTTTAAAAAATTACCAACTAACCCGTTATTCTTAAATTTAAGTTGATTATTGTTTTATAATTTAATTTTAATTTTTTAAAATTATTATATATTCTCGATTAAGATGATCGAAAATAAAAAATAGAATGAGAAAAATCAAAATTCAAAGTAAAAAATATGTATATTAACACAAATTTAATAGACTGTTGGTAAAAATTTTAAATTTAAGGCTTTAATAAATAAAATAAAATAAAATAAAATAACAATTTAAGGGGTCAATTGAAAATGTTCATACTTTAGTGTGTCAATTAATATTATAAAAAGTTTAAGGTGTCAGTTGAAAAGTATTCATAACTTTAAGGTCTTTTTTGATAATTACCAAAATTTGTGATTTTTGATTTGAATATTTGGAATTCTCTGTAATTGACTTTAATTGCTTTGAATGAAGAACACTAGACATGGCTAATCAAACGCGACCAGGCAGCATAATTTCCAAGGGGTGTGGATTTAGAAAAATGGGCGTTGACCAAAAAGCTTCTTTGACTATTCATCTTCTATCATGTTTGTGTTGTAGAAGAAGGTTGACTTTGACCAAGCCAGGTGGATCTTGTGTGTTTTCTAAGGATGGGCATGGTAAGGTTAATCTTGTTTTGGATTCATTGAGAATTGATGGTTCTTGTGAATTAGAATTAGAATTAAATGTGAAAATCAGATCAGATCGACCTTTCAAACTGATTCAAACTGGCTATTTGGGTCGAATATATTGGTTTTTAAGTTAAAAGAATCGTTATGAATCCAAACTGAAGCTCCCATTATACGATCAAATTTTACAGAAACTGACTCGTCAGATCGTATCGGATAACCGATCAGATCTAAAATTTTTGAGAAATAATTAAATTTTAAATAGTTTGAGTCGATAATTGCATGTTTGAATTTTATAAAAACAAATGTGAATTCAAATCAAAACCAAATCAAATTTTTTTGTCGGATCTGGAACTGATTCAAACTGGCTATTTGGGTCGAATATATTGGTTTTTAGGTTAAAAGAATCGTTATGAATCCAAACTAAAGCTACCATTATACGATCAAATTTTACATGAGCTGACTCGTCAGATCGTATCGAATAACCGACCAGATCTAGAACTTTTGAGAAATAATTGAATTTTAAATAGTTTGAGTCGATTATTGCATGTTTGAATTTTATAAAAANACAATTAATGTTAAAAAAGTAAGAATTTTTATAAAATTATAATATTTTTAATTTTTTTATCATTAATAAATAAAACATGTTGCTTTTTAAAATTAAAAGAAACATGATAAAATATTTATTAAAATTAAGATAAATTTAAAATATTTTTAAATAATATTTAAAATTTTAATTATTATTATAATTATCTCAAAAATTATATATAAATTAATATTTTGATTTCAGAGAGAGAAAGAGAAGCTGGATGGGAAGTCAGAGTCTGGGGTTGCTGGTTGTTGAGTCTGAGGTGGTTCGGAGGAAAATTCTACCATGGAAGCTAACTTCACTCTTCCACGCGCTTACATTGACTCCATGGTCGTCTCGATTCCATCCTTGGTCTTCGATCTTTGCCCCACCCTCTTTTTCAGCCTCAAAAACCATCTTCTATTTCAGCTCTTCGACAATTTCAGCTTGTGATTAGCTGACTCTTGACTTCTGTTTCTCTCTCTGGTTTTCTGCCTTTTTCTCCCACAATTTTCATCTGATCTCGGTCATCTGTAATGGCATCTGGGCCTGGTTCGTTAGTTGCACCAGGCATCACTGCGGTGTCCACCCATGGCGGCCGATATGTTCAGTACAACGTGTACGGGAATCACTTTGAAGTTTCCAGTAAGTACCAACCGCCTATTCGACCGCTCGGGAGAGGTGCTTATGGTTTTGTCTGGTGAGAATCGTGCTCTGTTTTTTTTATCGATTTATGTGGATTGTTTCGAAAGCTTGGTAAATGTTTGATTGATTTGCTGAGAGGCAGAGAATTGGTTGGTTTTGTGGGTGAAAGAGATCTGTTCTCTTGTTGATTTCTTTGCCCTAATTTGTTTCAAGTAATACTAAGGAAAAAATAGTAATGGGTGTTTACTTTTTCACTGTTTTCAGTGATCATGAATTTAATTTTTCAAGTGAATCCTTCTTCATGTAAATTTATTTGCCTTTGTTGGAGAATAATGTTTTTTCACCTCTGAGAGCTGGATCATACTCCTGTCTGTGCCGATAATCAAACGTTATCTATATTTTATTGTTCTTCATAATTAATCCTTCAATCTGCTAAAAGAAAATGAGTTTTCTAGCTCTAAACTGGGGATCTTCTTCATAATTTCTATCATTTTCTTGATGATTGATCTTCGAATAAGATATCATACTTGTCAATTTAAAACATTTCTCCTCCTTTAAAGTTTAAATGTTCTTTCTATCTATGAAAAACTAAGTGTGATTTTAGTTTCTAAGTTCCCTCTTCTTGTTTTTCAGTGCTGCTGTGAATTCAGAGACAGGAGAGGGGGTGGCCATCAAGAAGGTTGGTAATGCATTTGACAACAGAATAGATGCCAAAAGGACTTTGCGAGAAATTAAACTTCTTCTGCACATGGATCATGAAAATGTGAGTTGATAACCCATTCACCATTTTCATTTCTCTTTTCGGTATGTATTATCTCTTTTTTGGTTTATTTTTTAGGTTAAATATAATTTACACCATGAACTATGAGAGTAGTTGCCGCGGATACTTTGAATTTTAAAATTCATCGATAAATACCTTGAAATTTAGCATAATTGCGATGAATGCTCTTTTATCACATTTTTTTCGAATTTAAGATATCAGTCAATTTTATTAACTGTTTTCGTTGATATGGTTAATTTTAACGGTTTGTCAAGATATAAAAGATAATAGAATTATAAATTTATATTTTTATTTAACTAGTTGAACATTGTAAAAAATGAAATTTTTTATAAATTTATAATTTTTAAATTTTTTTTATTAATATTTATGAATAAAATGTGCTAACTAAATACATAAACATCATTAAAATACGAAAAACATGATGATATTGTGCTTATTACAATTATATTAAAGTTCAAGGTGTTTATTGACAGTTTTTAAAGTATAAAGTGTCCATTACAAATAATTCATAGTTCAGTGTGTAAATTGTCATTTATCGTATTTTTTATGATAGCTTAAATTTTCATAGAAGGTGGTCTAGTTTTAGGTCCTTTGAAAGGAGTTGTTTGGTCGTCTAGTTTAAATACCAGTAATGTTGGTTCAACTTATTTTAGTCATTCTCTCTTAGTTTCATGTTTCCTTAATTTTATGCCCGTCTTCATACAAACTACAGGTCATTTCCATCAAAGATATTATACGACCCCCACTTGTAGAAAACTTCAATGATGTTTACGTGGTTTATGAGGTGATGGACACAGATCTCCATCAGATTATAAAATCGAATCAACCGTTGACTGATGATCATTGTCGGGTTAGCACTTATACTTTCTTAAAACGGCGAGTATTTTTACATGGTATATTATGAACCCAATTTTCTTGTCATATATTTAATCTTCATGTGCTACGAGATGAGCTTCCATGGGGCTCTTAGTCATGCAGTAGGTTTGTAAGAGGGAATTCAAGCTCTCTTTAGAGCATTTTCTGGGGCACTTTTTGGTTTATCACGTGAATAGAGAATCTCTCTATTTGGTTAAGATCTTGAATTTAACTTCTTGATTTTTTTATTTAACTTTTATAATTAGGATGTAGAAAGATCGAGCTGAGTGGTGACTCACTTCCTTTACTTGTCCGAAGTAGAGCTCAATGCAAGTCTCCATTTTCACTTTACTAGGAAGAAATCCACTCTGTTTAAGTTTGATTTTGAATTTTCTTTCATAGTTTCTTTGTTTCTGGCTTGAATGTTTCTTGTTATTCAATCACCTATTCTTCAACCTCATTGGTTGCACCATAGTAGCTCGAATCCCTCGATTCAAGTTACAACTCTTCACCTTCAGTTTGCCTAATGAAAACAAAAGTTGACCCCTGTCAATCTGAGTCTATTCCTGTTTAAATGTTTGTCCAGACTAATGCTCCCATGTTCAGAGTCCACGCTTGAGTCCCTTTTTTTCTTCCAGTTTGGTCGACCAAAATTCAATTTGGTTGACCACTCTAGACCCAAAATTTTCTTCAATTCTCCTACAAGCCGACTGCGGGTTACAAACTTTCCATCTGTATAGAAATAAATAGACTAGAAACGACATCTCTTATCTCGTTGACACCACATGGTTATTATAGATATTAAATGAATGAAATTGAGATATGGATGATAGAACCGCTTTGAGGTTCTCTATCAAATGAGGCATGAAAGGAGTCCATTACGAAGAAGTTTCAGGAGTTACGAGGAAACCTCGAGCTTATATTGGTCATGGGTTGAGAACGGGAATTCAATTTTATGAGATCAAATTTACTGTTGTTCCTCAGTAGCTCAGTGGTATAGCGGTTCACCTGTTCTGTCCCTCATCCTCCCCTTTTGCCTCAAGTCGATAGTTATTAAATGCATGATCGATTCAATTTCTACTTTTGTGTTTGCCCCATTTGAGTGATGTTTTTCGATTGCATTTATTTCTTACTGATTGTTTCCATCTGGGCATTCTCAATTGGCCTTCTCAGACAAGTGAGAATATAATTACTTGCCCCCTGATTTTGGTCGTCTTCATTTCCTATATTTGACAATTTTCATTTGGTTAATTTTATTTTTGAATTCATAACCGACCAACTGATTGTTGAATATATCCTATATGTAGTATTTTCTATACCAGTTGCTACGAGGTCTAAAATACGTCCATTCTGCCAATGTTCTGCATCGCGATCTAAAGCCCAGCAATTTATTTCTGAATGCAAATTGTGACCTTAAGATTGGAGACTTTGGGCTTGCAAGGACAACTTCCGAGACAGATTTCATGACCGAATATGTTGTTACTCGCTGGTACCGTGCTCCAGAATTGCTCCTTAATTGTTCTGAATACACAGGAGCAATTGATATTTGGTCGGTTGGATGTATATTAGCTGAAATCAACACCAGACAACCACTCTTTCCGGGCCAAGATTATATTCATCAGCTCAAACTCATCACCCAGGTATATTTATCTTAACAAATCTAGTGAATTTGTTTTCCACATTTGTTTTACGTATTTTATATATTTTGTTTTCAATTCACTCGTAATTTATCACTTTTTTGCAAACCATTTTGCAGCTTCATAGGGCCACATCATAAGAATTTATTCCGAGTTGTTTAGAATTCCTTATTAACGTACACATTTTTAATGAATTATTTCATCTTTTGCATTAAAAAAATTATAATAAATTGTGCGAATGTTGAAAACTCAGTGGACTTTCTACAATATTGTCTAACAAACCCAGTGAATTTGTTCTCCACGTCTGCTTTTCGTGTTTTTTTTTTTAAATTTGAATGCAAAGAGTTACATGAATCTTGATGAATTGTAACTCAAATGGAAAATTTCATTGAAAAGCAAACTAATCTGAAGAAGATTTTGGATAATCAGTTTTGGCTTTCTGCTATTACTATGTTTTCTCTTTTGGTTTGATTTTAATATTAATGAAGTTTTTGCTTATTTAAATGTCCTCAATTTGGTTTATTACCGTATGTTCTTTTCTTAAAGGTGATTTCTTTGTTATGTACAGGATAATTCATTTCCATTGTATATATGCTTGTAATTTGCTTCAGTAGAATATCATTTTCTAAAATTTTCCTCATTTATATGTTTGTTTCGAGAAAAGCTGATTGGTTCACCGGACGAATCTAGCCTTGGATTCTTACGAAGCGATAGTGCGAGAAGATTTGTTCGACAACTTCCTCAGCATCCGATGCAACAATTTTCCTCTAGATTTCCTACTATGTCCCCCGGAGCTGTTGATTTGCTAGCGAACATGCTCGTATTCGATCCAAGCAAACGTATCACTGGTATGGACCCGATTTAATTACTCCGGATAATATTAGAAGAAATATAATAGTACGGCTCCCCTACCCCGTACTTCACTCAGCCTTTGTTTCTGATTAACACTCTTCCTATTCAGAATACGAGTGAGCAAAACCAAGCCAAAACTGTCAACCAAACCGGAACTGCCGGTTTTAATCCGGTTTTAGTTCAAATTTTTAAAAAATCGTGACTTATGGACCGATGCCGGTTTTTAAAAGTAAAAAACCATGAAATCGGAACCAAGACTGTGGGTAAAAAAAGTTCTAAAATCGAGTAAAACATGACTCAAACCCTCATTATATCCAATATAAATCCGATATAATTAGTTATAAAAGTGACCAATTACTTAAAACTCAACCTAAATATAATAAAATATATATTTTATTATTATATATTCATTTTTTTAATATAAAATAAAAATGAGTTAAAAGCATAATGGAACTTGTACCGTTGGTTCTAATGCCGGTTCCAAAAATCCAGAACCGTGAATCCCGGTTTCAGTTCAATTTTAACATAAAACCGGTCCGGACCGGCCTGTGCCCACCCCTAATTCAGAATTCTCGGAACCGGGATAGTCGTAACATAGAGAAGTGGATCCCTTCCTCTAGCGACATGGTTTAATCTCTAATAATTGCACTACGATAAAATTTGAACCTTGTTGGAAGAGGGGATCTACTCTTCCATGTTAGACTTTCCTGGCCAAGATTTATGATCTGGGGAGGGAGTTGACCGGAAAAGAAGACTGAGTGAAATGCTCCCGAACAGATAAACAAGAACAACGATTTCTACGCATATTTTCCGTCATTTGGTAGTTAAAAATTTGAACTTTCTTCCTGATTTTTCTGCAGTCGAAGAGGCACTTTGCCACCCGTACTTGGCGTCTCTTCACGATATCAACGAGGAACCAGTCTGCCCAAGGCAATTCAGTTTCGAATTCGAGCAGCCTTCATATACCGAAGTTAACATCAAAGAGCTCATATGGAGGGAGTCTCTCAGGTTCAATCCCGATCCCACCTATTAGCGTTACCGAATGCTATTTTTGAATCCAACTAGAATAAGAAACCAATCAATCGAAGAAATTCAGTTCGGATCTTACATTTTTTAGCCTCGGATTTGTGTCTTTTTTAAGTAGTCTGTTAGCACATGAACAGATGAACCTGCTCTTGAAAGAGCTTCTTGTAGAATGCAGAAACTGTGATCTGTCCGGACCGTTTATCGAATGTAATCTTAAAATCCTCGAAGAAATTCGAACTTGCTATAAACTTTTGTAGTCTGATAGCGTTTTGTAGCGAAATATTTCAGTCGATTGTCATATTTTTAGAGCGTTTTTTGAGTTTATCTTCTGGAAAATCACATTGTTTGAGTTTATAGCGGAAATCGGGATCTTTTATCGCATATAACTGGAAAATCCTTGAAGAAATAGGAAGCTTGGGATCAATTTTTACACAAATATTTCAGTCAACCGTCATAATTTTCGAGCATCGTTTGAGTTCTACGGCGTCAATAGGCAGCCTATCTGCCGGAAAATTGCAATCTGTAATATTATCCGGCCCGGAATCCGGTAGCTGAGGACATGGCCGAGGGGTCACTCGGCTTGTTATTCCGGTGACATCGGTACAAGTCCATCGAATTTTCTTCGCCTTCGCCGCCATTGTTATCGTGACATTCGAAATGCAAATACCCGAGAATGGATCGCCGGAAATTCCCTCCAATCGAGCGGCCATCGTCGCGTTTTCCACCACCATGTCTTTGTAATGGATTTCTGTAATTTCGGGCATTGCCTTTGGATCGAATTTCTTATCGGGATGCGACCCGTAATTTCCGGTCATCCAAAACGCCCATTTCATCGTATGCATGCTCATGCGTCTCACGTAAATATCCTTAATGTACCCTCCTCTTCCCGGGCCGGTTTTGATCCTCACCCCCGATTCCGAATGGACGGCCGTGATTTCCTCAGCTCGAACGTTTTGGACCCCACCGGACATCTCGCTTCCTAACGCGATCACCGCGCTCGTCGGAGAAATGCACGTTATTCGTCTGATTATCAAGTTTTTCGTTGGCATCCCGAACGAAATTCCATATTCGTCCCACCCGCTTTTCACGGCCACACAATCGTCCCCCGATACTATGTAGCAATCTTCGATCTTCGTGTTCGTGCAAGAATCTGAAAAATAAATGTAACGTTTATTTCGAATCATGAGAACGATGACAATAGTTCGATCCGGTTCAACTTCGTTCTGGATCGGTCTGTAAATTCACGATTCTAGAATTTTGGAACGGGATTCGTAGAAATTAGGGCTTAGATTTTAGGATTCGGTTATGGTTTGGTTCTTAATTTCGTAAAAAGTAAAAAAATTATAATTTTGTTTCAATGTATTTGGGTATGGTTTTAGGATTTCGAACCAAACCCGTTTGTGTAAGACATTAACTAGGCGTGTGCAATATCGTGCCGGAATTTTCAACCGGACCAGAACTGCCAGTTTTAATCTGTTCTTGGTTGTAATTTTTAAAAAACGATGATTTATGGGCAGTTACCGGTTTTTAGGAGTAAAAAACTGTAAAACCTAATAAAATCGAGTAAAAAAGTTCTAAAATCGAGTAAAATCCGACTCAAATCCTAATAAAATTTGATACAAATTTAAAAATTGGTTACAAATCTGCCCAAATAGTTAAAATTCGATCCAAATATAATAAAAATATATATTATATTGTTATATTTTAATTTTTTAATATAAAATAAAATTGTATTAGATCCAGAATGAAACCGGAACCGTTGTTTCAAATGCTGGTTCTAAAAATCCAGAACCATGAGTTTCAATTCCAGATCTATTTTAAGATAAAGTCAGCCCAGACTGGCCCGTGCTCACCCCTAACATTAACAGGTTCTGGGTCAATTTTTTTACTCACTTTCGGGTTTGGTTTTCACGGTTTTTTCACCTACAAAACTATGATCGAATGGAATTTCGATAAGAATTGTAACCCACATTGGTTGCAATTTCTTCGAAAACCAGCTTAATCTACATATTTTGGACCAGTTCTGCCCACCCCTATTTATAACCAGACTGATCATATAACAAATTAAACGTAAAAGACACTTCCTTTAAATCAATTTTACGAGTATTTAATACCGTTCGATGAAAAGAAAATGGAGAAGTCAACAGATCAAGCGGCTGAGGATGAACCTGGGTTGATTCCATCTGTATTTGGAGACGTAACCGGAGCAATGATCGTAATGCCTTGGATGATAATATTGCTGTATTTTTCAATTTAATTAATAAATTACCCAATTAAAAAAATTTATTTCAAAAAGGGTTTTGATCACCTGGAGTACACCGGATGTACATTCCATGAGGGCGAGTTTAGGAGCGTCAGATTTGATATTTGAACGTGATCGGAATACATCACTTCAATCAGGTAGGGACGCGTGTACTTGAGCTTACCCTTATGGAATAACTGCCACCACAATGATCCCTGACCGTCGATCGTCCCATTGTCGCCGGTGATCACGACGTCCGTTAGATTAGTTCCGAATACGAGACTGATGAATCGTCCGCCCGATGTGTCTCTTCCTCGACCGTACGATGGAAGCGGGTCGATCACTAGCCACTCTTTTACGTCCTTTTCACCAACACAATTAATATTAGAAGCGACACTGGTCGGTTTGGTTCGGTTCGGTTCGGTTCAATTTTAAAATAAATTAGAAATGAAATTGTGAAATGTTGGGTTGTTTCATTTTGTCTCGGTTAAGTTTCATATTATAAAAAATAAATAAAAATATATAAAATACTTTATTTTATTACATTTATAATTATTAAAATAATTTAATATATATAAATCATTATTAATAGATAAACAAACCTGCGAAGCAAGGAGGACAGCCTCTGCATGAAGAAAGAGGGTGAAGTGGCTAGTGAGATTGAAGCTTCCGGTGACCCATTTTCCGGCCGGAACGTGGAGGAGACCGCCGCCGTCGGAAGCGTACCGGCTAAGATATCGTATTGCGTCATTAAACGGCTTCGTATTCGACGTTTTTCCGTCGCCCACTCCTCCGAACTCGAGCAACGAAGCACTATGAGCTCTACAACTTATAGCATCGTATGAATTTATAGCTTCCCCTCTTCGTATCAAGTTGATTATAACGATCGTTACGATCAACTTAAAGACCTGAAATGACGATAAAAAAGAAAAATTAGATTTAACGACGAAACAAACATGAATATTTCGAAGAAGAAAAGCTCGGCCGACCCGAGTTTGAGCTCCGGTTTTCTTCATGATCTCGATGTTGAGCTAAGTTCTTTGTGTAGGAG
>QAOC01007276.1:0-11203 GCA_003255005.1 Begonia fuchsioides | reverse complement strand
GAACCTTAAAACCTTCAACCTTGAACTCTTCAAACCCTGAAAACTTTAACCCTGGACCATGGAACCCATGAAATTCTAACCTTAAACACTGAAACCGTAAACCTTGAACCCTAGAACATGAAATCATGGAACAATATACCCTAGAACCCTGAACCTAGGAACACAGACCTTTGGAGGCCTAATGCCTCAACCTTGAAACCCTGGAACACTAAAACCTTGAACCCTAAACCCTAAACCCTAAACCATGAAACCTTTAATCATGGAACCCTAGAACCTTGAATTGTGAACCGTGGAACCCTAGAACCTTGAATTGTGAATAGTGGAACCCTAAAACTTGATTACCCTATTATAACTTCCTTCATAGCTCGAAATATGTTCTTTGTTTTTTTACTTGTAGTGGAAAATATTTTCTCATAAAATTCATCTAAGGCAACATCCAAACTTAATTAACTTAAACACATTTACACGTGTTAGGTCAATTAAACGGTTTAGAAGCTATATATATGATGTGGAAAACTTTTTTTCCTAACCATTATTTACAATTTTTAAAAATCCTTGCCCACAGGTCAACATCTGCTCAAACAGCAACAACAACCCTCATGAACAAAGCAACTTATCTCATACACCTCTTAGTGCACGTCTTCCCCACCTACATCATAAAACTCATCTATGAGCATAAAGCTCAGTAAGTAATATATGATATGCATTAACATTTAAATAGTATGCATAAGATGCTTGTGAACATGCTCAATATTACTGTATCAAGCAGTTAAACAATGTTCATAACACTAAAACAACAATTCATCATATTATAAACTGAATCATGCTTTTCTACATTATTTGTACGTGTATTTCATATTGACATACAAAGCATAAAATAACATATTAAAACAAATATATATTGTTCTATGATGTAGACTCAATTAAGCCAAAAACACACAAAATTACTTACCCTAACTATCCTTAGCAAGTATTTCTAACAATAGGTAAAATTGTGGATCACCTTCACCTCAATTACCTAAATTCATTCATAATTTTTTGAATAAATACCATGGCTTGGGGTACTTTCAAAATATCATAACTTGTTTTGTACATTATGAAATGCTATGATTTCAAATCCCATATGTAACTCACAACTAACATGCAAAATCATTGATGTTTCTATAATTCTCATTTATCCTTATTGTAATCCTCTGAATAACTGTAGTTAATCTAAAACAAGTAATATAAGGTCATACCCCTTTATTCCTAGATCAATAAATTCCTCCTGATGAGAAGAACACTTCTCCTCAGAAGATAGGAAGCTAATTTTAACTCATTTCTCTTTAACTTTCACTTTCTCTCTCTAAAACCCTTTTCTATCAAGTTTTCTCTTCTTAATGGCTGATGATCATTCATTCTTCAATATTTTTAGATTGTTCATGGAGTGAAAATACCCTTTTGCCAAATTTATCCATTTAGTTTTAACATCACACCATTATAAGCTCCTTTAATTGCTAAAATACCTTCATCATTATCAAATTAATCATACTCAGCTTAACTAATTAATTTACATTAGTACTAAGCTAATCCTTAGGATTAAATTAAATAATCATGATTAGTAAACCTTAATGACCCCATAATTTTCACAAATTATGCTTTAATCATAATTAGGCACTAATCCTATAGTGACATATGTCATATTATAGTTTGCCTTCCGTTCCTACTGCTAATTCAGCATGTATCGCATTAAACCAATTTTTAATTATCTCATTTAATAAAATCAGTTAATATGTACACTGGTAGTACACCTACATCCTTGAACCTTGGAACCATGAACTATGAATCTTAAAACCCTAGAACCCTCAAACTATAAACTCTAAACTCTAGAACCCTGAACTTTTTAACCATAAATCTTGAATCTTGAACCATGGAACCCTAAAACCTAAATCCATGTATGTTGGAAACTTATCCCATAAACTTTGAACCCCAGAACCACATGACCCTCAAACCCTGAACTCTGAACCCTTAATCATGGAACCATGTAATCTTGGAACCCCTAAACCCTAGAACCTTAAACCCTGAAACTCTAAAACCTGAATCCCTTAAAGCTAGAACCCTAAACCTTAGAACCCTAAACCTTGAAGCCTGGAACCCTGAAGCCTGGAACCCTTAAACCATAAACCCTAAAATCTTGAACTTTGAAACCTAGAAATCTACACCTTCAACACTTGAACCTTGAACCTTGAACCGTGGAACCGTGACCTTGGAAATGAGATCCATGGATACTAAAGCACTAGAACCAATGAAACCTAAAACCTGAACCCTGGATCCCTTAACCTTGAAACCCTTAACCATTAACTTGAAACCCTAGAACCCCAAAATCCTTAATTCTCGAACCCTAAAACACTAAACCTTTGAACCCTAAACCCTTAAGCCTTATATCAAGGAAATGTGAAACCTTAGAATCTCGAAACCCTAAACCCTGAACCTTAAACTGTGGAACCATGAACCCTAAATCTAGGGACCCTTAACCATGAACCGTGATAACTGAACCATGAACCCTGATCCCTGAACCATGGAACCCTTAAACACTTGAACCTTGAAACCCTAAACCCTGGAACCTAGGGACCCTCCCTCAACCTNACCTTGAAACACTAAACCCTGAACCCTAGACTATGGAACCTTGGAACTGAGAAAACTTGAACCGTAGAACGTTGAACCCTGGCACTATTGAATTCTAAATTGTAAACCCATAAACATTGAACGCTTGAACTTTGAACCCTAAACTTTGGACCCTCAAACCCCTTTGACATGGAATGGAGGGGGTTTAGATTTAGGAAGTGGGAGAATTGGGTTAGGTAAATGGAAAAACGATAATCAGATAATTCCAAAATCGGGACTGGAATTCGGACGGTGATAACTCGACGATGCGATCAAGTTTAGGGCTGAAATTTTGAGTGGAACTCTCGAAAGAAGATAGGTGATAATCCTCCAAAAATTAAGGAAATCACGTGGATGGATCGGTCAGAATGTAATGGAACATTAACGGTGTTTTTGGTGGTGGTCGGAAATCTGCCGGCGGAAAGAACTAAAACCAAACAAAAAATATTGATGCAAGGAAGAGCTTGTGACCTTCAATCTCACCCTAAAGTCCTTGAAGAAGGCTGGAGTATTGAAGCCCCAAGAAATCTCCAGCTTAGAGGGAGGATTCCTTTGAGATAACCTACGGTGGCCGGAGGTGCGCCGGCTGCCGGTTTGAAGTTGGAAATGCCCGTGAGAGGGAGATGCTCAAAGAAACTTTAATTAAAATTCAAAATTGAGGTTACAAGCACGCCATGGGGGAGGTTTTATCAGCTGAGAATAGAGGAAAATTGGAGGGAAAATTTAAAGGCCAAGTCATGCAACATGGATGCTGGAAATGAAAATAAAAGGAGGGAGAATTGGACCAATGAGAATTCAAGAATGTGCAGCCACGTGGTCTTGAATTCCCTCAGCCAATTTTACCTTCTTTCTTGGCCCAAAATGCCCCTCTATCAGCTGAAGATCCCTCATGCAAAACCCCATGCAAAAGCAGGCAAAAGAAATAACCAAAATGAACCTAGCCGAGAAAACCTCTCGGGTACTCTAAAGTTCAACGTAAAAATTAACGTAAAAAGTATCCTAAAAATGCAATAAAATTTCTTCCCTTCAAGGAAAATTTGATGAGTGGAGTCGTGGGACCTTTGATCACGTTTGCATGAGACTCCAACTCGCCATGCAACGTGACACTTCAATCGGGTTTGGGTGCGGGCTTGATTCCGAGAGGCTCGGTTATTTGTTGCTATTCTTTTTCTTCTTCACACAAAGTTATCACGTGTTTTGGCCTTAATTGATCCTTCAAAGTTAGCTTTAACATGTATAATTCTTCAAGTAATGTTCCTGCAAAATTAACAAACATTTTATAAAATGCCCGAGCTCAGGCTCGAGTGAGTATTCCGCTCGGTATGCCAAACTGTGGCATGTCACCCTTGAACTTTAAACCCTTACCTTAAAACCTTAAAACCCTTAAACACTTGAACCTTGAGCCTTAAAGCAAGAAACCGTGAACCTTGAAATGCTGAACCTTGAACCCTTATACCCTAGACGTTGAAACCTGGAAATTTGGAACCTTGGACTCTAGAACTCTTGAACTCTAAACCCTAAAAACTTGGAACCTTGAACCCTAGGACACTGAAACTATAAACTCTAAAACCTGGAAGCCTAAACGAACCTTTGACACTTACCCTTGAACCCTGAACCTTGAAAGCCTAAACCCTGAACCCCAGAACCTTGAACCCTAACGTTGAACCCTGAACCCTAGAACCTTGGAACCCTGGAAAATTTAACCCTAGACCATTGAACCCTAAACACTGAACCCTGAAACCTTAAAACCTTGAACCTTGGAACCCTTAACCCTGTACCTTAAACCCTAGAAAAATGAACTCTAAACCATAGAACCTTGGAACCCTAAACCCTGAACATAGAACCCTAAACCTTAGAATCCTGAACAGTGTAACCCTGGACCTTGGAATCCTAAATCATGAACCCTCAAACCTTGAACCTTTTAAACATGAACCCTTGAATCATAACACCTTGAAACCTTTAACCTTGAACCCTTATTCCTCAAACTCCTAACCCTGCATTATTGAACCCTAGAAGATTGGAAACCTAGAACGCTGAACCATAATCCTGAACCATAGAACCATGAACCTTTAATCAAAGAATCCTGAACTTTGGAACCTTTAACATTATAACCCCAAAATCATCATACTGTAAACTTTGAACCCTAGAGCCCTATAACCTTGGAACCCTGAATCGTGGACCTTGTAACCCTTAACGCTGGGCCCTAACCCTGAATCTTGGAGCCCTGAACCTTAGAACCTTCGAACCATGAACCCTGAACCCTTAATCCTTGAACCCTTGAACCATGAACCCTGAACCCTTGAACCATGAACCCTTGAACCCTTAACTGTGAATCCTGCAACCCTTAATCCATGAACCCTGAACCCAGAACCCTTTAAAACTGAACTTTGGAACCCTGATTTCTTAACCTTTGGAACTCTTGAACAATCAAACCATAAACCCTGTGACCAACCCATGAAACTTGAACCCTAAACACTGGAACCTTGCAGCCCTTAACTTTGGAGCCTTTAACCTAAGAAGGCTGCAACCCTGAACCATAAACCGTTGAACGTGGAACATTTAAACTTGAACCTTGGAACCTTTAACACTAGACCATGAAATCTTAGAACCCTGTACCCTGGAACTTTTGAACCTTGGAAACCTTGAACCCTAGTACCCTGCACCTTGAACCCTAGAACTTTGGAACCCTAAATTTTGAACCTTAGAACCCTCAACCCTAGACCTTGGAACACTGAATCCTAAATCCTAGAACCCTTAACCCTAGAACCCTTAACTCTTAGCATAGAACCCTGAACCTTGGAATCCTAAACCCAGAACCCAGGACCATGAAACACTGAACCCTTAACCTTAGAACCTCAAACAATGAACCCTTAACCTGAGAACCTTGTACCTTAAACCCTGGAACCCTTAACCCTCAACCCTTGAACCCTAGAATCCTAGTACCCTTGAATTCTAAATCCTAAAATCGTGAACCTTGGAACACTAGAATCTTATTTCCTGGACCTTAAAACTAAACAACCCTGGAACTGTGGAACGAGGAACCTTGAACCTTGGAACTCTGAACTCTGAACCTTGGAACCCTAAACCCTAAATTGTCAATCCTTGATATTTGAACCCTAGAATTTTGAATCCTGAACACTGAAAAATTTGTAACCTTGCAACCCTTAACCCCAAACCCTAAAACCATAAACCATAGACCCTTACGATGTACCTTGGAAGCCTAAACCTTAGAATTTTAAGCCTTAAACCCTAGAATCCTTAAAACCTACACAATGGAATCTTGAATCATGAACACTAAATCGTAAGCTCTGAACCTTGGAACCCTGAACTTTGGAACCCTGAACCCTTGAAACTCGAACCCTTAAACCCTTACCCTTAAACCCTGAACCCCAAACCCTAGGCAATGGAACCATCGAACCCTTGAATCATGTACCCTGAACCGTGTACCTTGAACCCTAGAACTGTTAAACTCTAGAACCCTAGAATCTTGATCCCTAAACCCTGGAACCTCATAAAACTTAACTTTGGACTATTGATCCCTAGAACCATGGAAACTTGAACCCTGAATCCCTAAACTTAGAACCCTATAACCCTAAAAACCTTGACCCTAGAACCCTAGAATAATGAACTGTCGATCTTGAAACCCAAGAACCTGAAACCCTAGAACCTTGGAATGCTAGAACTCTAAATCTTGAAATGCGAGACCCTAGAACACTAGAACTCTTAATCCTGAACTTTAGAACCCTGAAAACACTAAACCCTAAACCCTAGAACCCTGAACCTTTGAATTCTAAACACTCAACTATGGAACCCTAGAAACCTTAAGCCCTGAAACTATAAAACACTAAAAACTAAACCCTAGAACTCCGTAACAATCAAATCCTAGAACCCTTGAAACATGAACCTTAAACCCTTGAACTTTGAATCCTAGAACCTTGAAAATTAAACATTGGAACCCAAAACTCTGATTCTTAAAACTTTGGAACCCTAAAACCCCTTAACCTTGGAACCCTAGAACCGTGAATTGTAAACCCTCAAAACATAGAATGTTGAAACCCTAAACCTTCCACAATGAAGCTTAAACCCTGAACCATGAAACCAAGGAACCCTAGAACAATTAAACCTTGAACCCTAAACTCTTGAACACTGAACTCTGAACAATAAACCCTTGAACCCTTCAATCTTCAAACCTTAATTTCATAAGAAATTAACCATTCTGCATCTGTCTTCCATTCTGCATCCGTCAATCCTCAAACCCTAGAGCAATTAAACCTTGAACCCTAAACTCTTGAACACTGAACTCTGAACAATAAACCCTTGAACCCTTCAATCCTCAAACATTAATTTCATAAGAAATTTACATGAAAGGAACCACCTTTTACTGCAAATCCCCGTTTCCGACCATTCTGCATCCGTCTTCCATCTCGCCTCCCCATTCCCCAAACCATCCATGATAATTTCTCCAAATTTTGACGTATTCTTCTAACCTTATTCATTTAGACAAGATCTAAATTTCAGCTCCAAACTCATCCCCGCTTACAAGTTACAATAATTTCAAATTCATCATCATTTTCTCGGATTTGCTGAGAAAATCCTAAATTATCCCCTTAACTATTTTCACCATCGTAAATATATCTTTAAATCCGTGCGTCAGAATCCCGTAATTTTTGAAGACCATATTTTAGCTTTATTCCTTAAGTTCTCCTCCAAATTGCATAAGAAATCTCACTCCCGTTTGTGAGATGCAACCGCCTAAAGTTTATCCCAAATCTGATTTTTTGGTTAATCCCTAGAAATCAGCCGATCCAAAATATTTCCATTATTCCTATTCCTATTTCGTGTCAGATTCCAATAAATTTTATCCCTATGGAAGGTGAAGAGTTATGTGGTTCAAGCATGAGGTGTGGCCATCCAAGCTTACAACCTCTTCATGCATGAGATGTCACCATCCTTTTAACGTGGCACTTCCCTATTTGTTCATCCTTAATTAATCATGGATTGAATTTCCTAAAATTTCATTGAAAAGTTAATATTTCAGCAATGAGATGTCGACCTCTTATTCAAGGTGTCGACCCTTAATAAAAGCCGAGAGTTTCAAGGGGTGACCCCTTTTAAAATTTTCATAACTTTCGTTCCACAACTCAGATTTCAATAATTCTCATCTTTTTATTATTGAGTCTCGACCTATCCTTTGGTATTTTCATAATCAAATATACAAAATACCAAACATCGCTAAAAATCCATAATTCTATAGTCTGGTTTTCCTTCACCAACTTAAAATAAAACTAACTTCCTCTCCAAAAGTCCAATGGAATTGATCTACTTATCACTCTTCTTATCTTAACGTCTACTACAACTTTGTGGAAGAACATTTTGCCAGTTATGCTCTTCTAAGGCATGATATGATTGTAACACAGAAATTGCTCTGTTACAAAATTCCAACCCAGTATTTGTTCCAACCTTTAGGGTCTAAGATTCATAACTTTCTCTATACATTTTCAAATCAAGAAGTTCTTGTTTCTGTAATTTAATCTACTAATCTATAAAATTCCATTAGAAGAAACAAACTCCATGAGAAGACCCTAAAACCTTTGCCAAAATAGTAATTTCATCCCATGAACCATCTAGAAATATTGGAGGATGGCTGATGATCAGCCATTTTCTTGTCGAAGAGAGAAAAAAGGTGAAAGAAAGGAGAAATTGATAGAAAAGGGTTTAGAGAGAGAAAGTTAAAGTTGAAGGGAAAGAAGCTAAAATTAGCCTCTAATCCTCTGAGGAGAAGTGTTCCTCTCATCAAGAGGAATCTATTAAGCTGAAAATCAAGAGGTATGACCTTATGTTACGTGGTTTAGAGTAATTATGGTTATTCACATAATTACATTAAGGATAAGTGACAATTATTGGACTATCAATGACTTTGTAAGTCGGTTATGAGTCAGACACGAAAATTAAAAAATTTCCTCCATGGTTATGTTTATTGGTTAACCAATCATGTTGGAATATCATATATATGTTTATGAAAATTGAAATTTGGAATTGGTAGACGTTGTGCATATTTTATCAAATGCCCTAGAAAAAAGTAATGATATCATAGACTAATCCCATGCCCTAGATGTATTAGCACTTTCAATTAGACAACTTCAGTGACGTATATTGACATGCCACATATTGGCATCCTAAGCGGAATACTCATCCAAGCCCGAGCTCGGGAATTTTCTAATTTGTGTGTTAATTTTGCAAGAAAAATACTTAAAGATTTCCACATTTTTAAGCAAACTTTGGAAGATCAAGAAAGGAAAAAATATGTTATAACTTGGCTTGGAGAAGAGGCGGAACTTCAACCAAAACCTAAGGAGTCTAGACCCGAACCCGCATTTGATCTCGGTTGAAGATGCTCGTTGCATGAGAACCCGAGAGGGTTTCCCGGCTCAGATGGACCGCCAAAGCTTTTTGGCTCTTTTGATGATCTTGGCGGCCTTAAATCAAAACGAATCCTTCTGAGGAAAGATAGCTAACTTCTCAAGTTTCAAACAAAAGGTAGAACGTTAAAATTGGATGTCGTTTGCTTAGTCAACTACAGCCAACACATAGAGGGCAACATAACCTACCCGGGAAACAATCTTATTAGTTTTTTTTTATTTTCACGCATTTGTTGCATGGATTTGCATGGGAAATTCTAAGGTTATCTAATTATTGTTTGGGAGGGAATTTTGGACATTTCCTAGGAGTTTAATGAGCGGAAGGAGGAGCGCCCCATGAAGGCTCCTCATTGGTCCATCTTTGATGCCATGGACCTTCATGAATTCGAAGAGAAAATCATTGCAAGTTCTTGAGAGGTTTGAACGAGGAGATTAGAAACATGGTGGAGCTACAACCAATGGATATTTTTTATGTCTTGGTCCAAGTTACCATTAAAGTGGAGAGACTAGTGAAAAGAAACGGAAGAAAGATGTTTAACCAATTTGTTCCCGAAATAACTCCTCCATACAAATCATTTTCAAAGGAGGAACCACAACCACTTTATGTGAAGCCTTGGTGGATAATAGAAGAGGATGATGATCAAGTACCAGAAGAAGAGACTTTCCATGCTCATGAAGGGATGGGAGAAATCGGTGAAGAACAAGGATTCGAAGAGGAGACTTTCCATACTCATGAGGTGATGGAAGAAATCAGCGAAAGTCAAGAACCACCCGATAAGGAAATTTTAAATGCTCATGAAGTGGTGGAAATAATTGTTGAAGATAAAGAAACCGAGGGTAAGATTTTCAATACTCAAGAAGGACAACTTTTGGTGGTGATCCAAAGAGATCTATCTCCCAAAATCCGAAGTGAAGTTTATTCAAAAGAGAACTTCCAAGAAATTTGTAAGAGTTATCAAGATTTTTGTCCTTGTGATGATTTGAGCCTAAAGAAGAGGAATTGTGTGCTTCATATCATGGAGGATTATTCAATCAAGGATGAGAAATTTTACAATTCTAGTGAGGAAGCCCGCGTATCATTCATCAAAGGAACCGATGAATATGATTTGGCTAATCACCTTGGTAAGTTTAAAATCTTGGAAGCCTTAATAGAACATTTCCATTGGACACACTTGTTTCGTGATGTGCATCAAATTTTTGTGCATAAGCTACATAATCCGAACACATGCAAGCTCGAGCTACCCGGCAATTATGGAATTCCAATCGCATGTAATGGCTAACATTTTTTTCTCTTTACTAGATTTTACGAAGAGGACAAACGAGAAGAGGAGTCTCAAGTGGATTTTAGGACAAATAAAAAAAAACCTTGGGAGAATGACAAGCCACATATTGGCATCTCGAGCAGAATACTCATCCGAGACCGAGCTTAGGAATTTTCTAATTTGTGTGTTAATTTTGCAAGAAAAATAATTAAAGATTTCCACATTTTTAAGAAAACTTTGGAAGATCAAGAAAGGCAAAATGTTATAACTTGGCTTGGAGAAGAGGCGGAACTTCAACCAAAACCCGAGGAGTCTAGACCCAAACCCGCATTTGATCCGTGTTAAAGATGCTCGTTGCATGAGAACCCGAGAGGGTTTCCCGGCTCAGATGGACCGCCAAAGCTTTCTGGCTCTTTTGATGATCTTGGCGGCCTTAAATCAAAATGACTCCTTCTGAGGAAAGATAGCTAACTTCTCAAGTTTCAAACGAAAGGTAGAACGTTAAAATTGGATGTCGTTTGCTTAGTCAACTACAGACAACACAGAGAGGGCAGCACAACCTACTCGGGAAACAATCTTATTAGTTTTTTTTTTATTTTCACGCGTTTGTTGGATTTATTTGCATCGGAAATTCTAGGGTTATCTAATTATTGTTTAAGAGAGCATTTCAGACATTTCCTAGGAGCTTAATGAGCTGGAGGAGGAGCGCCCCATGAAGGCTCCTCATTGGTCCATCTTTTTTTTTGGTTTTAGTTAAATAAAATAAAAGCAACAAAGAATTACATATAAGCAAAATCCAGAGTGAGGAGCTGGGGGGGAATCTACAACCTAGAATGACCACCCCGAACAACTCAATCTCAAAACGAGGAAGAGCAAAAA
>QAOC01007260.1:3661-27240 GCA_003255005.1 Begonia fuchsioides | reverse complement strand
GTGGAGTCTCCACTTCTTGGAGTTGCACATTATCTATACTGTAATATGTTTTATTTATAATTTAATAATAAAAATAAAACCCCTACTGAGATTAGTCACTCACCTCTTTCAAATAAACTTTATTTTCAGGTTCATTCCCGGGTAAAGCCCAGTAAGACCTATATTGGAGTTTAACTTCTCCAATTTGTATTTGTAAAAATTTGAATGATGTAATAGCTTTAAATTGTAAAGCTTCCCGTGTATATTATTATTGGGTTGAACATGTTATGTATGCTATCCGACTGTTTGGATTGAATGTTTGGGCTTGCTAAATTTTAAGACTTCCGCTGTTTTGTTTAAATTGAATACCCGAGCCTAGGGCTCAGTGGTCGGGTTCCCTCGGGAATCAGGCCGTTGGGCCCGACGTCTGTCTATGCCCTCTCCCGGGGCGTGACAGTTATCAACCCTCGAGTGTTCATCGGTGCGTCATATCCGAGAAGACATTCAAGGTCTACCGAAATCAACAATTTGATTGCTCAAGTGTTGAAACGTACATCCATCCATTACCTTACACCATCTTCATCCCCGAGCCTTCAAATCCCTCCACAAGCTGATTCCGGTCCATACATACACCTTCGAGCCACTTTCATATTCCATCGAGCCTTTTCCGAATTTCCACCACAAAACCCCATTATTTCCATCACGTTACGCTTCCGCAAACCCCATCCTAAATTGGCCCGAGCCAATTTTCCGATCGCCGTACACGCGACCTTCCCGGTTACGTGAAAAGCGACAAGTCCGATAAAGTGTGTGCGATCCTGGTGCACACTGCACACCATGGCCATACCCCCCTTTGTTGGCTAATCACTTAGGTTAGTAGATGTAATTATTTTTGTGTTTGTAGCTCGTGGAGGAATGGGGTTTTACCTTCCCCTTCCTTGCATTTTCAGAGCAAAAAAGATTGGATTGAAGAAGCTTTGTGCTCTCCCCTTTTCTCTCACGGCAAGGCTAATCAAAGGTGAGTAACATCCTTTGCTTGGAGTTGTCTTGGTGTTGGTGTCTTTTGCTAGAGTCACTAAGCCCTAGTTTAACTTCCCTCCACCTCCATTGGATCAAGGTGAGGTTAAACATCCCATAGCTTTCATTCCATCCTCGGCCTTTTGGCTAATTTGTGGTGTTTTGCCGAAATCTGCCAACCTAGAGCCTCCAAAAGCTCTCAATCGGTGTCCAGTGCTATCTTTTTTTTTCTCCGTGAGATTTCAGACCAACTTTGGCTGAAATCTTCTCCTCTCTTTGTGTCAATTTCTCCCACTGATTTCTCATGCACAGCGTTTTCCAATCGGGAGATGTGCATTGACCTTACTACCCCTTTTTCAGCCATTCCCTGCACTGTTCCTGTCTTCCAGAATGTGTCCCCGTGCCATCTCCTAAATTCCACGTGCGTTTGATCTTAAATTTGGACGCAAGTGACTTAAGTCTTTATATTTTAATTGTGTCAAGTTGTTTTATGAAATGCCCGTATGCATTTGGCAAATTGGCGTGACAATTTCCCTGTTCTGCCTTTCCTTCTATTCTCGATAAACTGTTTGTCTACTTAAAAGTCGTTCCGTGCGTTTTTGAGTTTACCTCGTGCGTTTTGTTTGAATTTTGGGCTGAACTAAGTTTATAACTTGAACTTATTTTATCCTAAGTTTCGGACCCCAATTCTGTATGCAATTCTCTGAGTGACCGAACCAAAACCCTCCCCTGTTTTCATCTTTTCTCTCGGCTAGCATTTGGTTAACCGTCGCTCGTCCCCTCTTTGCTCCTCCCCCAACACCTCCGCATTTTGGAGCGTGTCACATAGGATACATCATCATGCGGCGGATGATGGAAGTCATGGATAGAGAATCCAAGTCTTTACCTTTCAACCTTCTCATAATGGAAATTCTTCGCCAAAACGGGGTTGAGATTCCTTTTTCTGAGCCAATCACCCGCGTCAGAAAATTGGACAAGTATAGCTCTTCGACTCTTGCTCGAATGGGCTTAGATCAAGATGAGGATGGAGTTTGGCACAACAAAGAGGCCATAGCGGATCCTCCTGCTCGACAGACTTGTGATGATGCTAATATTCATACCGAGCAAAGATCTACTTCGCGCTCGCAATGCGTTATTACTATGTTGGAAGAACATTATGATTTGCATCCACAGTAGATTCTCTTGTCCACCATAATGATTCCCTTCAAAGGACAGTAGATTCCCTTGCTGCATCCAATTTTGACCTTCATTACAAGGTTGATTTTCTTCATGACAACCTTGAGAGGTGGTACTATCAATGGTGTGAATCTAACTTTAGGCAAGGTATGTCTGGACCTCCTAATCCTACTCAAGATCCCTCGCCAATTTCTTTGCCGTTTCCCTCTCCTGTTCTATCTCCAGATCTCTCCTCAGCGCATACATTGACAGTTGATCTCATGGAGGAAGAAGTGACTACCCCTGCTGTTGTTCCAGTACAGTCCTCCTCTCCTGGCACAGTCGTGCTACCTACTCCATCGACAATGGAGTCTCCAACTGCTACAGGCACCATTGTTATTGATTCTCCTATCTCCTCTCCAGCCGAAAAGTAGTATAGAAAATTTCTTGTGTCTTAGGAGAACTCTTAACCTCTTGTGTATTTTCCTTTTTGTATCAACAATGCTATTTTTGTTAATTGATGGGCTTAACTCTTAACTTCTTGAATATTCTATATAATCATGTCTATGTTTACTCTTTTTGATAATGTCAATGGGGGAGAAAATGCATAAGTTATATTTTGGCTATAACAATTTTTCTGTAATGCATGAGTGCTTTAGTATGGGGGAGCAAGTTATCTTTCAAAAGTTTTTGTCATCATCAAAAAGGGGGAGATTGTTAGCTTTAAAAGTATGTTTAAAGCAATCAATTGTTTTTTATGATAACTATGTAAGATGAGCATGAAAGATAAAATAGATAATGTAAACTACTTACACAATGCTTAAATTAGACTTAACGATTCATGAGAAATACCTTCTTTAAAGGGTACAATTAAAGTTTAACAATTTTGTTTAAGTGCGGCAGAAAATTCATGTTTCTATGCTGTTTGTGTCGACCCTTAGTTATGTATTTTGACAATTAGATAATCCAGAAACTTAGCTTACTTAGTTTGTGTCGACCCTTAGTTATATGTGTGGACCCATGTTCAAAACAGAAGCTTAGCCTTTCTAATTTGTGTCGACCCATAGAGTTTTTGTGTCGACCCTTAATCAAAACAGAGGCTGAGTTTTTCCAATTGTGTCAACCCATAGTATCCTTGTGTCAACCCCTTTCCAAAACAGAAGCTAAGTCTCGCCCAACATATAAGTTGTGTCGACCCACCTATACAAATTGTGTCGACCCAAACAGGTAGAAAAATGCGTAAATGTGTCGACCCATCCAAATTTTTTGTGTCGACCCCAGAGAAGAATTTGTTTTGACCTTACCAAAATCTGTGTGTCGACCCTACCTGCACAAAATATGTCTCTGCCCAACCCATTTGTGTCGACCCCACTATAATTGTGTCAACCCTAGCTTTTTCCAGAGACGAATCCTTTAGTGTTTGTGTCGACCCCAAAAGTTTTTGTGACGACCCCAATTTTTCTAGAGAAGGATTCTTCTAGGTTATGTCGACCGTACAAACATTGTGTCGACCCCACCAATTTCTAGAGAAGATTTTGTGTCGACCCCAACAACATTTGTGTCGACCCAAGTTAGCAGAACAACACCAACGGTCAGAAACTTCACAACGACTATATTTTGATGTGTCTACCGGTTAGTGCTTTGTGTCGACCCCAGAACGACTTGTGTCGACCCAACTGGACAATTTTGCAGCAATCTATAAATAGATGAAGCAGTCTCATTTTTGAACGACAATTTTACCGAGAGAAAACTATGCTGATTTGCTGCCAAACTTATTTCTCAAACTTTTACTCTCTCAAATCCTTGTACTTAAACTTGTATATCATTCTTGAGCTTGAGTGAGTCGGTTTATTAAAAACCGTATAAATTGTAACTCGTTCCTTGAACACTTATTGTAAAAGGGGTGACGCTCCTTCAAGAAAAGAGTCAAAAGGTTTGGTTGACACCCGTAAGTCAATCGGAGTAAAGCTCAAGGTCGAGCGAGATGGATCTTCAAGGAGGTACCTTGAAATGCAGATGTAGGCAAGGTTGGCCAAACCGCATTACCAAACCGGTGTCAATTTCTCTTACTCTAAACTCTTATTTACTTGTTTAATTATTCCGCATTAGAGTTTTAGATATAACTAAACAATTAAACACGAACTTGACTTAGTAATCGAAGAAGTTTAGTTAACCTAATTCACCCCTCAACTTAGGTTAATCTCGATCCTACAGTTTCCCCTCATACATACACTTGACAGCCGAGGACGAAGATTGGCTCCTCTCGGAACCCATAACTGATTCATTCAGACAATTAACCAGCTCCTAAAATTAGTGCAAAAAAATGCCTTCTTTTCTTTCTTTCTCTTATCTATACTCGTTTTAACACCAGATTCGTGCGTTAAAGCACCAACCACTCTTGTTATAACTTTTTTATGTTGAAATTAAACTTTTGAGATGATTTAGAGCCGGAACTTGACGTTGAAAAAAGTTTACTAGGTGACCAAGTAATCAAAATGCCTTGTTATTAGCTTGTCATTCCCACATTTTCACATAGCGACCGAAGTTTCCGATCGTTATTTTTTCCTACTTCTTTCACCTCATACTTACACTTGACATTGGAGGACGAAGATTGGCTCCGCTCGGAACCCGGAATGGGTCCATTCAGACAAGTAACCAGCTCCTAAAATTAATGCAAAAAATGACTTTTTTCCCTCTTTCTCTTATCTGTACTCGTTTTAACACCAGATACGTCCGTAAAAGCACTAACAACTCTTGTTATAACTTTTTTATGTTGCAATTAAACTTTTGGGATGATTTGGACCCCGAACCCGACGTTAAAAAAAGTTTACTTGGTGACCAAGTAATCAAAATGCCTTGCTATTACCTTGGAATTCCCATGTCTTCACATAGCGACCGAAGTTTTCGATGGTTACTTTTTCGTACATGTTTCCCCTCATACATATACTTGACATCGGAGGACAAAGATTGGCTCCTCTCGGTACCCGTAACGGGTCCATTCATTCAAGTAACCAGCCCCTAAAATTAGTGTGAAAAATGCATTTTTTCCTCTTTTTCTTTTATTTGTACTTGTTTTAACACCAGATATGTCCGTAAAAGCACCAACCACTCTTGTTATAACATTTTTATGTTGCAATTAAACTTTTGGGAATATTTGGACCCTGAACCCGACGTTGAAAAAAGTTTACTTGGTGACCAAATAATCAAAATACTTTGTCATTACCTTGTCATTCTCACGTCTTCACATAGCAATCGAAGTTTCAAATGATTATTTTTTCTCACTTGTTTCCCGTCATACATACACTAGACATCCGAGGATAAACATTGGCTACTCTCAGAACCCGGAACAGGTCCATTCAGACAAGTAACCAGCCCCTAAAATTAGTGTGACAAATGCCTTTTTTCCTCTTTTTCTTTTATTTGTACTCGTTTTAACACCAGATACGTCCGTAAAAGCACAAAAAACTCTTGTTATAACTTTTTTATGTTGCAATTAAACTTTTGGGATGATTTGGACCCCAAACCCGACATTGAAAAAAGTTTATTTGGTGACCAAGTAATCAAAATTCTTTGTTATTACCTTGTCATTCCCACGTCTTCACATAGCGACCGAAGATTTCGTTGGTTATTTTTTCTTACTTCTTTCCCCTCATACATCCACTTGACATCGGAGGACGAAGATTGGCTCCTCTCGGAACCCGAAACAGGTCTATTCAGACAAGTAACCAACCCAAAAAATTAGTGCAAAAAAATGGTTTTTTTCCCTCTTTCTCTTATCTGTAATCGTTTTAACACCAGATACGTGCGTAAAAGCACCAACCACTCTTGTTATAACTTTTTAAGTTGTAAATAAACTTTTTGGAAGATTTGGAGCCCGAACCAGACGTTGAAAAAAGTTTACTTGGTGACCAAGTAATTAAAATGCCTTGCTATTACCTTGTCATTCCCACGTCTTTACACAGCGACTGAAGTTTCCGATGGTTATTTTTTCTTACTTGTTTCCTCTTATACATCCACTTGACATCAGAGGACGAAGATATTCTCCTCTCCGAACCTGTAACGGGTCCATTCATACAAGTAACCAGTCCCTAAAATTATTGCGAAAAAATATCTTTTTTTTCTATTTTTTCTCTTATTTGTACTCGTTTTAACACTAGATACGTGCGTAAAAGCAACAACCACTATTGTTATAAAATTTTTATGTTGCAATTAAACTTTTGGGAATATTTGGACCCCGAACCCAACGTTGAAAAAAGTTTACTTGGTGACCAAGTAATCAAAATGCCTTGCCATTATCTTCTAATTCTCACGTCTTCACATAGCGACCGAAGTTTCCGATGGTTATATTTTCTTACATGTTTCCCCTCATACATACACTTGACATCGGTGAACAAAGATTGGCTCCTCTCAGAACCCGGAACGTGTCCATTCAGACAAGTAACCAGCCCCTAAAATTAGTGCCAAAAAATGCATTTTTTCCCTATTTCTTTTATCTCTACTCGTTTTAACACCATATACGTTCGTAAAAGCGCCAACCACTCTTAATATAACTTTTTTATATTGAAATTATACTTTTGGGATGATTTTGAGCCCGAACTTGACGTTGAAAAAAGTTTACTTGGTGACCAAGTAATCAAAATGCCTTGCTATTACTTTGTCATTCACATGTCTTCACATAGCGACTGAAGTTTCCGATGGTTATTTTTTCTTGCTTGTTTCCCCTCATAAATACACTTGACATCGGAGGACGAAAATTGGCTCCTCTCGGAACCTGGAACGGTCCATTCAAACAAGTAACAAGCCCCTAAATATAGTGCAAAAAACTGACTTTTTCCCTCTTTCTCTTATTTGTACTCGTTTTAACACCAAATACGTCCGTAAAAGCACCAACAACTCTTGTTATAACTTTTTTATGTTGCAATTAAAGTTTAGGGATGATTTGAACCCCGAACCCGACGTTGAAAAAAGTTTACTTGATGATCAAGCAATCAAAATTCTTTGTTATTACCATGTCTTCACATAGCGACTAAAGTTTTCAATGGTTATTTTTTCTTACTTGTTTCCCCTCATACATACACTTGACATCTGACGACGAAGATTGGCTTCTCTCGGGTAATGGGTCCATTCAGAAAGGTAACGAGCCCTTAAAATTAGTGCAAAAAAATGCCTTTTTTCCCTTTTTCTTATATCTGTACTCGTTTTAACACCAGATACGTGCGTAAAAGCACCAACCACTCTTGTTATAACTTTTTTATGTTGTAATTAAACTTTTGGGATGATTTGCAACCCGAACGCGACGTTGAAAAAAGTTTACTTGGTGACCAAGTAATCGAAATGCCTTGGTATTACCTTGTCACTCACACGTCTTCACATAGCGACCGAAGTTTCCAATGGTTATTTTTTTTAGTTGTTTCCCCTCATAGATACACTTGACATCGGACGACGAAGATTGGCTCCTCTCGGAACACGAAACGGGTCCACTCGGACAAGTAACAAGTCCGCAAAATAAGTGCAAAAAAATGCCTTTTTCCCCTCTTTCTCTTATTTATACTCGTTTTAAAACTATATACTTTTGCTATTACCTTGTCATTCTCACGCTTTACGTAGCGACCGAAGTTTTTGATGGTTACTTTTTCGTACATATTTCCCCTCATACATACACTTGACATCGGAGGACGAAGATTGGCTCATCTCAAAACCTGGAACCTGTCCATTCAGACAAGTATCCAGTCCATGCCTTTTTTCTCTTTTTCTCTTATTTGTACTCGTTTTAACACTATATACGTGCGTAAAAGCACCAACCAAGTACTCAGACACGTAAAATAAGATGACGAAGATTGGCACCTATCAAAACCCAGAACGGGTCCATTCAGACACGTAACCAGCCCTTAAAATTAGTGCAAAAAAGTGTCTTTTTTACCTCTTTTTCTTCTCTGTACTCGTTTTAACACAAGATACGTCCGTAAAAGCACTAACCACTCTTGTTATAACTTTTTTATGTTGCAATTAAACTTTTGGGATCATTTGGAGCCCAAACCCGACGTTGAAAAAAGTTTACTTGGTGACCAAGTAATCAAAATGTCTTGCTATTACCTTGTCATTCCCACGTCTTCACATAGCGACCGAAGTTTCCGATAGTTTTTTTTTCTTACTTTTCTTCCCTCATACATACACTTGAAAGCCGATGATGAAGATTGGCACCTCTCGAAACCAAGATTGGCTCCATTCAGATAAGTAACCAGCACCTAAAAATTAATGCAAAAAAATGTTTTTTTTACCTCTTTCTCTTATCTGTACTCGTTTTAACACAAGATACATCCGTAAAAGCACCAACCACTCTTGTTATAACTTTTTTATGTTGCAATTAAACTTTTGGGAGGATTTGGATCCCGAAACTAAGTTTGAAAAAAGTTTACTTGGTGACCAAGTAATCAATATGCCTTGCTATTACCTTGTCATTCACATGTCTTCTCATAGCGACCAAAGTTTCCAATGGTTATTTTTTCTTACTTTTCTCCTCTTATACATACACTTGAAAGACGATGATGCAGATTGGCACCTCTTAAAACCTAGAACGAGCTCATTCAGACAAGTAACCAGCCTCTAAAATTAATGCAAAAAAATGCCTTTTTCCCTTTTTCTCTTATCTGTACTCGTTTTAACACTAGATACGTGCGTAAAAGCACCAACCACTCTTGTTATAACTTTTTTATGTTGCAATTAAACTTTTGGAACAATTTGGAGCTTGAACGTGACATTAACAAAAGTTTACTTGGTGACCAAGTAATCAAAATGCTTTGTTATTACCTTGTCATTCCCCTATCTTCACATTTTGATCGAAGTTTCAAATGATTAATTTTACTTACTTGTTTCGCCTCATACATACACTTCACATCCGAGGACGAAGATTGGCTCCTTTTGGAACACGTAACGGATCCATTTAGACAAGTAACCAGCTCCTAAAATTAGTGCAAAAAATGTTTTTTTTCCTTCTTTCTCTTATATGTACTCGTATTAACACGAGATACTTCCGTAAAAGCACCAACCACTCTTTATATAACTTTTTTATGTCGCAATTAAACTTATAGGATGATTTGGAGCGAAAACCCGACGTTGAAAAAAGTTAAGTTGGTGACCAAGTAATTAAAATGCTTTGTTGTTACCTTGTCATTCCCACGTATTCACAATAAGACATAAGTTTAAAATGATTATTTTTTCTTACTTGTTTCCCCTCATACATACACTTGGCATCCGAGAACGAAGATTGGCTCCTCTCAAAACCCGTAACGCATTTATTCAGACAAGTAACCAGCCCCAAAAATCAGTGCAAAAAAATGCCTTTATTTCCATCTGTCTCTTATCTATACTAGTTTTAACACAAGATACGTCCGTAAAAGCACCAACCACTCTTGTTATAAAATTTTTATGTTGCAATTAAACTTTTGGGACGATTTGGATCCCGAACCCGATGTTGAAAAAAGTTTATTTGGTGACCAGGTAATCAAAATGCCTTGTTATTACCTTCCCATTTCAACGTCTTCATATAGGGACTGAAGTTTCCGATGATTATTTTTTCTTACTTTTCTCCCCTCATACATACACTTAAGAGCCGATGATGAAGATTAGCACCTCTCAAAACCCAGAACGGGTCTACTCAGATAAGTAACCACCACCTAAAATTAATGCAAAAAATGCCTTTTTACCTCTTTCTCTTATGTGTACCATTTTTAACACAAGATATGTGCGTAAAAGCACCAACCACTTTTGTTATAACATTTTTATGTTGCAATTAAACTTTTGGGACAATTTAGAGCCCGAACCCGACGTTGAAAAAAGTTTACTTGGTAACCAAGTAATTAAAATGCCTTGTTATTACCTTGTCATACCCAAGTCTTTACATAGCGACCGAAGTTTCCGATGGTTATTTTTTCTTACTTTTCTCCCCTCATACATACACTTGAAAGCCGATAACGAAGATTGGCACCTATCAAAACCCAGAACGGGTCCATTCAGACACGTAACCCGCCCGTAAAAATAGGCTAAAAATGCCTTTTTTAGCTCTTTCTCATATCTGTAATCGTTTTAACATCAGATATGTTCGTAAAAGCACCAACCACCCTTGTTATAACTTTTTTATGTTGCAATTAAACTTTTGGGAAGATTTGGAACCCGAACCTGACGTTGAAAAAAGTTTACTTGGTGACCAAGTAATCAAATTGCCTTGCTGTTACCTTGTCATTCCCACGTCTTCACATGGAAACCGAAGTTTCCGATGGTTAATTTTTCTTACTTGTTTACCCTTATACATACACTTGACATCGGAGGATGAAGATTGGCTCCTCTCACAACCCAGAACGGGTCCATTCAGACAAGTAACCAGTCCCAACAATTAGTGCAAAAAATGCCTTTTTACCCTATTTTTCTTATCTGTACTCGTTTAAACACGAGATACGTCCTTAAAAGCACCAACCTCTCTCGTTATAACTTTTTTATGTTGCAATTAAACTTTTGGGATGGTTTGGACCCCGAACCCGACGTTGAAAAAAGTTTACTTGGTGACCAAGTAATCAAAATGCTTTGTTATTACATTGTCATTCCCACGTCTTCACATAGCGACCGAAGTTTTCGATTGTTATTTTTCTTACTTGTTTCCCCTCATACATACCCTTGACATCGGAGGACGAAGATTGGTTCCTCTCGGAACCCGTAACGGGTCCATTAAGACAAGTAACCAGCCCCTAAAATTAGTGCAACAAAATGGCTTTTTTTCCTCTTTCTCTTATCTGTACTCTTTTAACACCGGATACGACCGTAAAAACACCAACCACTCTTCTTATAACTTTTTTGTGTTGCAATTAAACTTTTGGGATGATTTGAAGACCGAATCCGACGATGAAAAAAGTTTACTTGGTGACCAAGTAATCAAAATTCCTTCTTTCTCTTATTTGTACTCGTTTTAACACCAGATACGTGCGTAGAAGCACCAACCACTCTTGTTATAACTTTTTTAAGTTGCAATTAAATTTTTGGGACTTTTTAAAGCCCGAACCTGACGTTGAAAAAAGTTTACTTGGTGACCAAGTAATAAAAATGCCTTGCTATTACCTTGTCATTCCCACGTCTTCACATAGAGACCGAAGTTTCTGATGGTTATTTTTTCTTACTTGTTTTCCCTCATACATACACTTGACATCCGAGGACGAAGATTGGCTGCACTCAGAATCCGGAACGAGTCCATTCAGACAAGTAACCAGCCCCTAAAATTATTGCAAGAAAATGCCTTTTTTCCCTCTTTCTCTTATCAGTACCCGTTTTAAAACAAGCTACGTGCGTAAAAGCACCACCCACTCTTGTTATAACTTTTTTATGTTGCAATTAAATTTTTGCAACGATTTAGAGCCCGAACCCGACGTTGAAAAAAGTTTACTTGGTGACCAAGTAATCAAAATGGCTTGCTATTACCTTGTTATTCCCACGTCTTTACATAGCGACCGAAGTTTTCGATGGTTATTTTTTCTTACTTGTTTCCCTCATACATCCACTTGTCATTGGAGGACGAAGATTGGCATCTCTCAAAACCTGGAATGGGTCCATTCAGACAAGTAACCAGCCCCTAAAATTAGTGCAAAAAATGTTTTTTTTCCTCTTTCTATACTCGTTTTAACACTATATACGTGTGTAAAAGCACCAACCACTCTTGTTATAACCTTTTAATAGTGAAATTAAATTTTTGGGATGATTTGGACCCCGAACCCGACGTTTAAAAAAGTTTACTTGTTGACAGTAATCAAAATGCCTTCCTATAACCTTGTCATTCCCACGTCTTCACATAGCGACCGAAGTTTTCGAAGGTTATTTTTTCTTACTTGTTTCCCCTCATACATACACTTGACATCGGAGGACGAAGATTAACTCCTCTCAGAACCCGTAACGGGTCCATTAAGACAAGTAACCAGCCCCTAAAATTATTGCAAAAAAAATGCATTTTTTCCCTCTTTCTCTTATCTGTACTCTTTTAACACCAGTTACGTCCGTAAAAACACCGACCTCTCTTGTTATAACTTTTTTATGTTGAAATTAGCCTTTTGGGACGATTTGGAGCCCGAACCGGACGTTGAAAAAAGTTTACTTGCTGACCAAGTAGTCAAAATGGCTTGTATTACCTTGCCATTCCCACGTCTTCACGTAGCGACCGAAGTTTCCGATGATTATTTTTTCTTACTTGTTTCCCCTCATGCATACACTTGACATCGGAGGACAAAGTTAGGCTCCTCTCATTACCCGGAACGGGTCCATTCAGACAAGTAACCAACCCCTAAAATTAGTGCAAAAAAATGCTTTTTTTCCCTCTTTCTCTTATCTGTACTCATTTTAACACCAGATACGTGTGTAAAAGCACCAACCACTCTTCTTATAACTTTTTTATGTTGCAATTAAACTTTTGGGATGATTTGGACCTCGAAGCCGACTTTGAAAAAAGTTTACTTGGTGACTAACTAATGGTAATGCCTTGCTATTACCTTGTCATTCCCACGTCTTTACACAGCGACCGAAGTTTTCGATGATTATTTTTTCTTACTTGTTTCCCCTCATACATACACTTGACATCGGAGGACAAAGATTGTCTCCTCTCGGAACCCGGAACGGCTCCATTGAGACAAGTAACAAGGCCGTAAAATTAGTGCAATAAATTGAATTTTTTCCCTCTTTCTTTTATTTGTACTCGTTTTAGCCATATATATGTGCGTAAAAGCACCAACAACTCTTGTTATAACTCTTTTATGTTGCAATTAAACTTTTAGGATGATTTGGAGCCTGAACCTGACGTTGAAAAAAGTTTACTTGGTGACCAAGTAATTAAAATGCCATGCTATTACCTTGTCATTCCCACGTCTTCACATAGCAACCGTAGTTTCCGATGGTTATTTTGTCTTACTTGTTTCCCCTCATACATACACTTGACATCAGAAGACGAAGATTGGATCCTCTCGGAACTCGGAACGGGTCCATTTAGACAAGTAACCAACCCCTAAAATTAGTGCGAAAAAATGACTTTTTCCCTCTTTCACTTATATATACTCTATTTAACATCAGATACGTCCGTAAAAGCCCCAACTACTCTTGATATAACTTTTTTGTGTTGCAATTAAGCTTTTGGGATGATTTCGACCCCTAACCCGACGTTGAAAAAAGTTTACTTTGTGACCAAGTAATCAAAATGCTTTGTTATTACGTTGTCATTCCCACGTCTTCACATAACGACCGAAGTTTGCGATGGTTATTGTACAATTTCAACCATGTCAAATCTTCATGGACAAGGCCCCTTAGCTGGAAAATAACAACTAAGAAGATTTGGAGAGATTCGCACACACAGAATCCCATAAATCTCGGAGATGCGTTGCCACGGCCGAGCGCACCAGCCAGCGCGCCCGACAGCGCACCTGCCAGCGCGCCGGACAGCGCACCTGCCAGCGCGCCCGGCAGCTCACCGCACCCGCCAGCACACCCGATAGCACAGCCACCAGCGCGGCACACCCGAACCACGACGCACCTCCGGGATCTCTGTGCCAAATCATCCTAGACGTCTAATTCATCAGATGGCTTGAGATTACTAGTTCTCTAAATTTTTGTTTTAGTTTTTGTCTATTTAAAGAACACTAGACTTACTTGTTACTTAGAGAATTTTTATATCAAAATTGTGTTTACACACCTTCAACCTTTCGAAAGAAGCTCTTAACGTCTATTTCCTTCTCTGGTGACTCATATCCGGCCAAGCTTCGACAACCCTTGCGTGTACGATCGATGAGTCACATCCGAGTGCACAAGAGGTCTATTGATTCTGATACTTCGATTGCTCGAGTATCCGAATTATTCCATCTCCCCTCCATCTCCGATCCTCCATAAAGACCATCCCATTCCCGAGCTTTCAAACCTCCTCCACAATACCATTACCTTCGCCGATACACAAATTCCGTGTACCGGTATCACCATTACCCGAGAAGACACTCATCGCCGTGCAATCCCGATCAAGACGTGTCGTGAATCTTCGAGTCAACCAAACTCGAGATCCATTGCACATCAATTGGTATCAGAGCAAAAGTTTTCATTTGCAGCCTCGAGTCTCGATTTTTACACGTAAAAATCAAAACTTGCGCATGATGACACGAAGCGAAGCCGTTCACGGACCCGCCCGCGACAACGCCACCACGAGCAACCAAACGCTACACTCCGGTCCACCCGAGCACCACCCTAGCATCCATGAACAAGTGGCGGATCAAAATCATCAAATGAACGAGCGAATAGCGGCGAATGAACGAATGATGCAAGCAGTCTTACAAAGGTTGGACGCCTTGACCAACCAACAAGTGCCGCCGCCGCCCGCACCACGACCGATCCGAAGACCGGGTGCTGGGAATTGCCGAGGCAATCGACATGACTTGGACGGATCCGATGAAAAATTTTACGAGGAAAATCATGTGGACCGAGAGGATGAACGACGCCTCCCGAAGGTAAACATCCCATCCTTTAGTGGTACCGCAAACGGTGACGTATATCTTGAGTGGGTTGAAAAGGTAGATGCAATTTTCAACCATTATGATTATTCCAAAAAACTCAAGGTTCAATTAGCATCATTGGAATTTACGGGATACGCTATTCTTTGGTGGAATTGCCATCGAGCTCAACTCCGGAAAGATAGACAACCCGAAGTCTCGACATGGGACACTATGAAGGCCCACATGCGCTCACGGTTTTTGCCTAATTACTATTGGCAAGAACTATTTTTGAAACTACAAGGGCTAAAGCAAGGGAGAAGATCGGTTGAAGAGTATCTCACCAAATTCGAGACCATCCGAATTCGTTGTGAACTAGATGAGCCGCAAGAGCATCTCATAGCTCGGTTCATTAGAGGACTCCAACGTGACATTGGAGATATTGTGGAGTTACAGCCCCATGATTCTTTTGACTCGCTTATTCAAATGACTCTAAGAGTCGAGAGACAAGTCAAACGGAAGTGCAAGCTCGGAGACACAAGACCAATTCTGCGCGCACCCGCGCCTTATCGCTCGGCGCCCCCGCACCCGAGTCCGGCACCGGCCGCACCATGGGCCCCTAAGCCGAGCGTGGCCATCAAAAACCAAGAGGCGATTAGTGAAGGATCTCGGACACGAGAGATCCGATGTTTAAGTGTTTGGGCCGAGGCCATATAGCAGCTCAATGCCCTAATCAAAGAGTGATGACAATCCTCAAAGGCACCGAGGAGATAATAAGCGAGGATGAGTCCGTAAGCCCGCCCGAGGACACGGCCACACCCGACGAGGTACCCAGCTCAATTGTGCACGGTCAAGACGAGTGTCGACCGCAAGACGGGACTTGGCTCATGGTCCGACGGGTCCTCTCCTCCCAACCACAACCGGAAGCATACCAACGCGAGAACCTCTTCCATAGCTGATGTTTGGTTAGAGAAAGAGTGTGTTCTTTAATCATTGATGGTGGGAGTTGCACCAACGTAGCTTCCCGAGAGCTAGTGGAGAAATTGTCCTTGCCAACCACCCAACACCATACAAACTCCGATGGATCACGGACAAGGAGGACGTCCGAGTTTCCAAGCAAACATGGGTCGAATTCAAGATTGACCACTACAAAGATTCGGTGTTATGCGATGTAGTTCCAATGAATGCCACTCATCTCTTGCTCGGAAGACCATGGCAATATGATCGCCATGTAATACACGATGGGCGTGCAAATCATTACACTCTCAAGATGAATGGCCGAAAGGTGATTTTGACGCCCATGACTCCGGAACAAGTAGCCAAGGATGAGGCCATCAAAAGAGAGGCAAGGGTCAAGAAGGCCTTGCTTGTGAACCGGAAAGGGCTTGATCGATGCATAGCCCGGAATGACCCGATAGTCATACTCGTGTATCGGGAGCATGACCGAGGCGAAGACACACTTATTTCGGAGGTGGTCAAGCCTTTGATCGAACGGTACCGAGATGTATTCCCGGAAGAACTTCCCTCAGAGTTGCCTCCATACCGAGGGATAGAACATCAAATTGACTTTCAACCGGGAACCACCTTGCCCAACCGACCCCCTTATCGGCTCAACCCGGAAGAAAGCAAGGAATTACAATGCCAAGTCCAAGAGCTCCTCGAGAAGGGATACATCAAGGAGTCCTTAAGCCGGTCCTCGGTTCCGGCCCTCCTAGTGCCTAAAAAGGATGGCACGCACCGCATGTGCATCGATAGCCGAGCGGTCAATGACATCACGATCAAGTATCGGTTTCCTATACCTCGGCTTGATGACCTATTGGATGAACTTAGCGGGGCTAAGCTCTTTTCTCAGATTGACCTTAAGAGCGGGTATCATCAAATCCGCATGAAGGAAGGCGACGAATGGAAGACCGCTTTCAAAACAAAGTACGGATTGTTTGAATGGCTAGTTATGCCTTTCGGTCTCACGAATGCCTCGAGTACGTTCATGAGGCTCATGAACCATGTCCTCCGAGCCTTCCTTGGCAAGTTTGTCATCGTTTATTTCGATGATATCTTTTTGTATAGCACGGACACCCTGAGCCATTTGTGGCACTTGGAACAACTCTTCATCACGTTGCGGTGAGCCAAATTGTATGGAAATCAAGCCAAGTGCGCGTTTTCTCAAGAGCGTATTCACTTCCTCGGATTTATATTGTCCAAGAATGGCGTGGAAGTAGATGAAGAAAAGGTTAAAGCCATCCGAGAATGGCCAAACCCGAAGGGAGTCACGGACGTGAGGAGCTTCCACGGATTAGCCAATTTTTACCGACGGTTCATTAAGGGCTTTAGCACCATCATGGCACCCTTGACCGAACTCACGAAGAAAGGCATGGAATTTAAGTGGTCAAAACCATGTCAAGAAAGTTTTGATCATATTAAACGTCGCCTTTGTGAAGCACCTATATTAGCTCTCCCGGATTTCAAAAAAGCTTTCGAAGTGGAGTGCGATGCATCCGGTACGGGCATCGGGGCGGTTCTAATGCAAGGAGGCCGACCCGTGGCCTATTTTAGCGAGAAACTCAAAGGTGCGACTTTAAATTATTCCACTTATGATAAAGAGTTATATTTTCTAATTAGAGCTATTACGATATGGCAACATTACTTATTGCCACGGGAGTTTATTATACATACCGATCACCAAGCTCTAAAATTTATCAAAAGCCAAGGGAAACTCAATCGGAGGCATGCTAAATGGATAGAGTTTTTAGAAAGGTACCCTTACATTATCAAGTATAAAAAAAGGGGATACTAATGTTGTGGCCGATGCTTTATCTAGAAGGAGCATATTATTTACCAAAATGCGGGTGAGATTTTTCGGGTTTGAATGGGTTAAGCAACTCTATAAGGAAGACCCCGATTTTGGTACACACTTTGAAGCCGCGTCCAAAGGGGAGCTATCGGGTTACCATATTACCGATGGCTACCTCTTACCAGGAGGGCGTTTATGTGTCCCTAAAGGGAGCCTACGGGTGTCCCTCATCACCGAGGCACACGGAGGCAGCCTTGCGGGACACTTCGGGGAGAAGAAAACGTGGGAGATGCTCAAGGAGCCTTTTTATTGGCCACACTTATTCCGGGACGTGCACCACTTCGTACAAAGGTGCATCGTATGCAAAAAGGCCAAAAATCAAACTTTGGCTCAAGGATTATATCAACCCTTACCGGTGCCGGACCATCCATGGCAAGCCGTGAGCATGGATTTTCTCGTCGGCCTCCCTCGGACAAGCAACCGCAAGGACTCGGTCGTGGTTGTGGTGGATCGATTTTCCAAGATGGCACATTTCATTCCTTGCCATACAACCAATGACGCCACTTACATCGCGGATCTTTTCTTCAAGGACGTCGTTAAGCTACACGGAGTACCACATTCTATTGTCTCTGGAGAACTTTGTGGGCAAGGCTCGGGACCAAGTTATTATTTAGCACGGCCTTTCACCCACAAACCGATGGGCAAACGGAAGTGGTTAATAGATCACTCGGATCACTATTGAGGAGTGTGATCAAGAAGGGAACCACCACATGGGAGGCCAAGTTACCCTTCGTGGAATTTGCCTATAATCGGTGTAAGCACAATAGTACGGGAATGACCCCTTTCGAAGTGGCTTACGGGTTTAATCCCTCCACACCATCGGATTTGCTACCATTACCTACCCGGGAACTTGACAATCCCGATGGACTTCATAAGGCCGAAGTAATCCGAATGATGCACGAGAGGGTCAAGAAGACCATCGAGCGGAAAAACGAAACCTATGCCGCTTCGGCCAATAAGAGAAGGAAGGAGAAACTTTTCCAAGTGGGGGATCGTGTTTGGCTGAAGACACGACACTTTAAGCAAAAGCACGCCAAGTTACTTCCACGGGCCGAGGGACCGTTCCGAGTGGCCGAGAAGATTGGTCCAAACGCTTACAAGATAATTCTTCCCGGCGAACCCGATGTGTTAATCACGGCCAACGTACAAGATCTTTCCCCTTATCTAGACGATGAAGATCACGATGGGGAACCCGAGGATGGAGATTTGGGGACAAATCATCAGATACCTCGGGAAGATGATGTACAATGGGACTCCACCGCGATGGGCCGAGAGTTTTATGCTAACTTAGTTGCTTGTTTTGTAGGAAACATAACCTCGGAGTCACCCACAGAAGACAACCAAGAAAGGCCCAAGACGTCCATCACATGGCTGGACACAACCTTGGCCGCACACGCCGGGCCGGACATGGCGGCCCATGACGCGGAGCGCGCGACCTTAACCGTACATGCCGCGACCTTGACCGCCCACACCGGGTTGGACATGGCGGCCCATGTCGCAGGACGCATGACCTTGGCCGCGCACACCGGACAAGATGGCCCATGACGCCGGACACAAGACCACGGCGTGGACCATCAACGGATCAACCGGGCCACGTGACGCGGCCAAAGCCGAGACCCATTAGTGTCTCAGCCATCTTCAATAAGTGGCCGAGTGCCACATTTCCTTTAGCACTTAGAGACTTAGAGAATGAAGAAGTTCAAGCCTAAACATCAAGTGGACGGATTTACAGCCCAAGACACAGCCGAGGCCAAGGCCCATGCCACACTCAAGGAAGCCCAATGCATCCTTCAAAATTGCTCGTGTCAAATCTTCATCGACGAGATGCCTTAGCTGGAAAATATCAACCGAGAAGATTTAGAGAGATTTGCACGCACAAAATCCCACAAATCTCGGAGATATGTTCCTCAGCCGAGCGCACCCGAGCGCACCCGACAGCGCACCCGACAGCGCGCATGACAGTGCACCGCACCCGCCAGCGCACCCACGACGCACCTCCGTAATCCACGTGCCAAATCATCCTAGACGTCCAATTCATCTGACGGCTTGAAATTACTAGTTCTCTAATTTTTCGTTTAGCTTTGTCTATTTAAAGAACACTAGACTCACTTGTTTACTTAGTGAATTTTTATCAATACAAGTGCTTTGAGCCTTTTTGATAATTCCCTCAAACGACATTACTTCTCCGGTGAGTCACATCCGGCCAAGCTTCCGTCAACCCTTGTCAAGGGGATGGCTGATCTTATGCAAGCAAGATCCTGGTCGGGGATCCCAGCTTCAAAGAAGGATGATTTGTCCAAGTTCATGTGTAGGCCCGATGAGGCGCTGAACTCATTGAGACAATTAAGTATGCTTTGAATCGAGACTAAGTCACCCCTGGCTAGGAGGATTAAGTCGTCGGCATATGCAAGGTGGGAGATCCCAAGTGCTTGGCACGAGGGGTGGTGGTTATACCCCGCGGAGGGGAGGCAATGACGTATTAGTCACGAGAGGTATTCCATGCCCACAACAAAAATATAAGGTGAGAGTGGGTCACCCTGTCGGATACCTCGCTTGCCTTTGAAGAATCCATGTAGGCGGCCGTTGATTGCAATCGAGTATGAAGCAGTCGTGATGCATTCCATGACCCATTTGCTGAAGATGGCCGGGAAGTTCAAGGCTGCAAGCATGCTTTGGATGAATTCCCAGGATACCGAGTCGAAGGCTTTCCGGAGGTCAACTTTGATGAAGCATCTTGGTGACGATTTCTTGGAGTTATATTTTCGGATGAGCTCCTGCATGAGGTGGATATTGTCACTCATAGATCTCCCTTTGACGAAAGCCGATTGGGCTTGATCGATTATGTCCGGAAGGGTGGTCGAGTGCCGGTTAGCCAAGATTTTCGAGATAATCTTGTAGATGGTATTGCAGCATGAAATGGGACGGTAGTCGGAAGGCTTGGTCGCCTGCGAAGATTTCGGTATTAAGGCGATGGAGGCGTGGTTCCACTATTTAAGAAGACGCCCCGAAGAAAAGAACTCCATAACGGCCTTTGTTAAATCCAGCCCAACGGTGTCCCAGGGCGACTTGAAGAATTTGGATGAGAATCCATCCGGGCCAGGAGAAGTTATATATGATGGATGACTTCTGGTTTGAGGCCCACATTTTTAACTGTTCGTCGGCCTGGCCTTTAGAACCCATTTTATCAAGTATAATCATTCGGATGGCAAGCAGATTTTTGATGAGCGGCGAGCCCCTGTAGCCGGAGGACCAGGACCAAAAGGAGGCATCCTTAATATAGAAATGGTGGATCTAGCGGACCCAGAGGGAGTCTTTTTTCTGATGGATGGCCCACAAGTTTTTGGCGAGTAGGGCCATATTCCATGATTGAATATCTTTCAGACCGAGTCTGCCTTCCTCTTTGGGCAGGCAGCAGGATGGCCAAGCAATGTTTGCAAACCGCTTCCCCCATAGGAAGGATCTGGAAATGCTTGTTAGTTTGGCCCGGACGCCCGCCGGAAGAGCAAAGATGGAGAGCCAGAAACATTCAACTCCTTGGAAGATTGATTTTATGAGCTCAATTCTTCCAGTGAAGGAAAGGCTCTTAACGTTCCAAATATTGAGATATAATCTCATTTTCTCGATTAATGGGTCGTAGTTCCGAATTCCAAGACTCCGCCCGAGAGGTACGCCAAGGAATTTAGTTGGAAATGAACCGGCAGCCAAGGGGATGGCTGATCTTATGCAAGCAAGATCCTGGTCGGGGATCCCAGCTACAAAGAAGGATGATTTGTCCAAGTTCATGTGTAGGCCCGATGAGGCGCTGAACTCATTGAGACAATTAAGTATGCTTTGAATCGAGACTAAGTCACCCCTGGCTAGGAGGATTAAGTCGTCGGCATATGCAAGGTGGGAGATCCCAAGTGCTTGGCACGAGGGGTGGTGGTTATACCCCGCGGAGGGGAGGCGATGACGTATTAGTCACGAGAGGTATTCCATGCCCACAACAAAAATATAAGGTGAGAGTGGGTCACCCTGTCGGATACCTCGCTTGCCTTTGAAGAATCCATGTAGGCGGCCGTTGATTGCAATCGAGTATGAAGCAGTCGTGATGCATTCCATGACCCATTTGCTGAAGATGGCCGGGAAGTTCAAGGCTGCAAGCATGCTTTGGATGAATTCCCAGGATACCGAGTCGAAGGCTTTCCGGAGGTCAACTTTGATGAAGCATCTTGGTGACGATTTCTTGGAGTTATATTTTTGGATGAGCTCCTGCATGAGGTGGATATTGTCACTCATAGATCTCCCTTTGACGAAAGCCGATTGGGCTTGATCGATTATGTCCGGAAGGGTGGACGAGTGCCGGTTAGCCAAGATTTTTGAGATAATCTTGTAGATGGTAATGCAGCATGAAATGGGACGGTAGTCGGAAGGCTTGGTCGCCTGCGAAGATTTCGGTATTAAGGCGATGGAGGCGTGGTTCCACTATTTAAGAAGACGCCCCGAAGAAAAGAACTCCATAACGGCCTTTGTTAAATCCAGCCCAACGGTGTCCCAGGCCGACTTGAAGAATTTGGATGAGAATCCATCCAGGCCAGGAGCTTTATCGTCGGCAATAGAGTGTAACGCTTCCTTGATTTCCTGCGGGGAGATGCTTCTAATGAGATGTGCAGAAGCATCAGCCGAAATACACGGGCCTGCCGATATAGCGGATACGTCGATGGGGGCGGATGGTTGCGGACCGCCGAGAAGGGACCGGAAGTAGCTGACGAATTCAGTTTGAATATTGTCAGGGCAGGATGACAATGATCCATCAGCCATGGTTACTGACCCAATGAAGTTTCTCTTGGCGTTCTTTTTGATCAAGGCATGGAAGAACCGAGTCGGCTTGTCCGCTTTAGCAAGGTAAGCGGACTTGGCCCGCTGCTGGAGAAATGATTTTTCAGCTTTTTTGAAGAATTCAGCCTTTTGCTTGAGGGAGGCAATCTGGGAAGGATCAGGCCGAGGGCCGTCTTTGGAGAGAATCGCTGACTGGCAGGCTTTCCAATTTTGCTGGGCAAGCTTGGCCCGGCTTGAGATGTGTGAGAAATGCTTTCAGTTGAAGTCTTGGAAGGCGGACTTGAGGGATTGAAGTTTGGCGGATATAATGTACTGGTAGTTCCCATTTCGCTTGAGACTCCACCCGGAGGCGACAATATTAGAGAAATTCTCATGGGCTGTCCACATGTTGAAGAATTTCCAAGGTGGCTTTCGGCAGCGGACGATTGTTGAATAATACGATGAATGTCGTGTGATCAGAGGGACCGGGCGGCAGAAACCTTGTGAAATTGTGAGGGCACATTTGAACCCAGCTGCTGTTGATTAGTGCTCGGTCAAGCTTAGACTGGACAGTGCCATTGGACCATGTGTAGAAGCAGCCGGTTGAGAGGGTGTCTACTAGTCCGAGTGAGGAGCAGCATTCTCTGAAGTCCCCTACTTCTCTGGATGATACCGGTACCGAGCTTCTTCGATCTTCGTGGCTAAGTATGGAGTTAAAGTCACCCATGACTAGCCAGGGGGAAGCTAGATTACAACCAAACGATTCTAGGGCCGCCCATAGTGGGGTCATGGCCGAGACAGAATGTAAACCATACACAAACGAAATGTAAATATCTAGTCTACTGATATTACAAAAAACCTTGGTGTGCATGACCTGTGGCTGGGAGCCGAGGAGTTGGAGGGACACTTTGTCCGTGTTCCAAAGCACCGCGATCCTGCTGGAAGGATGAAGGTAAAAGTTAGTAACAAAACTCCACCTCGGGAGTTTCCTAGCCACAAAAGCGGCTAGCAGCTCCGGGGAGGATTTGGATTCAATGATCCCAAAAACATCGATATGAAGATTTCTGATGAGGAGAAAGAGCTCATCTTACTTAAGGGGTGAAGCAAAGCCCCTCACATTCCAGGCAGCTATTATCATTAAGTATGGGGGGGAGGGATATCTCCCGGCTTGATCTTTCGTTTAGAGCTAGTTCCGGGTAACGGAAGTAGGGGTTGGGATGATGACTTCTTGGACTTTGATTTCACCTTGACAAGGTGGTCCATAGAGGGGGGCGGTGGAAGGGAGGGGG